>JADFUC010001659.1:0-23996 GCA_019722365.1 Lithospermum erythrorhizon | reverse complement strand
CTCATACACATGCTAATATTAGGGGCATCAAAAAAAACTTCGAGCAGTTCGTTCGATAAGAAAAAAAATGCATTTCTTTGTCGGTAGATTAGACCGATGGCGATTTTTGTTTTTCGTATTAAAGTATTAAATTGCTTGATTTTCAAAAATAAAATCCACCGCATCTGATCGTAATGGTAAACATTGAAAAAACTTCGTATGGATTCCATTCCGATAAGAAAAAGCATTTTTTGTTTTCGCGAATGCTCGCCTGATTTGAAAGAATTAGAATTCCTTGATTATCTCAAAGAAATCATACACAGTACTAATATTAGGGAACATCGAAAAAAAACTACGTACGGTTCAGTTCAGATAAGAAAATATGCATTTTGATGTACTTGAATCGGACCGTGATGATTTTGTTTCGCTATATTAAAAGCATTAAATTTATTGATTTTCAAAGAGACAATGGCTTACGTATGATAAGGTGGGGTGAACATCGAAAAAAACTACGTGCGGTTTCCGTTCGGATAGAGAAAAAAAGCATTTTTGTTTTCGAATCGGACCTTGACGTTTTTGTTTTCGTCGAATGGCTCGGAGAAAGTTTGAACTGAATTAAATTGCTTGATTTTCTCAAAAGAAATCATACTTATGCTAATGTTAGGGGAACATCGAAAAAAACTAAATGCGGATTTGATTCAGATAAGAAAAAATGCATTTTCTTTGTCATTGAATTAGACGATGGCGATTTTATTTAGCGTATTAAAAGTATTAATTGCTTGAATTTCAAAAATAAAATCACACATCTGATCATATTAGGTAGCGTTAGAAAAAAACTTCATTATGGATTAGTTCGGATAAGAAAAAAGCATTTTTTGCTTCAGCCAGGAATCGGACCAGCGGCGTTTTGTTTTCGCCAGTGTCTCCGCTGGGATTTGAAAGAATTAGAATTCATGATTATATCAAGAAAATCATACCTTTGCTAATATTAGGGGAACATCGAAAAAACATGCGGTTTAGGTTCGGATAAGAGAAAATATGCATTTTTGATGTCGCGAATCGGACAGCTGACCATTTTGCTTCGCGTATTAAAAGCGTTAAAATTGTGATTTTCAAAAACAAAATGACACATATGATAAGGTAGGGTGAACATGAAAAATGCGGTTTCCGTTCAGGATAGAAAAAAAGCATTTTGTTTCGCCCGAATCCCGGACGCGGCGTTTTGTTTTTCGTCGAATGGGTCCACACAAGTTTGAACTGAATTAAGAGCCTTGATTTTCTCAAACAAAATCATACCTATGCTAATATTAGGGGAACATCGAAAGAAAAAGCTAAATGCAGTTCGTTCGATAAGAAAAATGCATTTTCTTTGTCGGCGAATTAATTTGTGTGATTTCGTTTTCGGCGTATTAAAAGTATTAAATTGCTTGATTTTCAAAAAATAGAATCACACATATGATCATATTAGGGAAACATTGAAAACAACTCGTATGGATTCCGTTCGGATAAGAAAAAAAAGCATTTTTTGTTTCGCCCGAATCGGACATGACGTTTGTTTTCGCAGTGTCTCCACACAAGTTTGAAAAGAATTAGAATTCATGATTATATCAAAGAAAATCATACCTTCTTAATATTAAGGGGCCGAAAAAAAGCTAAATGCGGTTCGGTTCGGATAAGAAAATATGCATTTTTGATGTCGCTTGAATCGGGACCCGTGACCATTTTGCTTTAGGCGTGTATTAAAACCATTAGAATTGCTTGATTTTCAAAAACAAATGACCACAATATGATAAGGTGAGGTGAACATCAGAGAAAAAAACTTCGATACGGTTTCGGTCGGATAAGAAAAAAAGCATTTTGTTTTACGCCCGAATCGGACCCAGCGGCGTTTTTGTTTTAAGTGAATGGAGTCCACACAAGTTTGAACTGAATTAAAGTGCTTGATTTTCTCAAAGAAAATCATACCTAGCATATATATTGGGGGAACATCGAAAAAAAACTTCGTCACAGTTCGTTAGATAAGAAAAAATGCATTTTCTTTGTCATTGAATTAATTTGTGGCGATTTCGTTTCGCGTATTAAAGTAAATTGCTTGATTTTTCAAAAATAGAATCACACATATGATCATATTAGGAAACAGTGAAAACTGACTTCATTATGGATTCCGTTCGGATAAGAAAAAAAGCATTTTTTGTTTTCGCCGAATCGGACACGGCGTTTTTGTTTTTATTTGAATGTCTCCACACACAGTTTGAAAAGAATTAAATTCATGAGTTATCAAAAATCATACCTTTGCTAATGTGGGGAACATCGAAAAAAAACTTCGTCACGGTTCGATTCGGATAAGAAAATATGCATTTTTGATGTCGTAGAATCGGACCGTGACCATTTTTGCTTTGGCGTATTAAAACCATTAGAATTGCTTGATTTTCAAAACAAAATGACACATATGATAAGGTGAGGTGAACATCGAAAGAAAAAAACTTCGTCTGATTTTCCGTTCGGATAGAGAAAAAAAGCATTTTGTTTCGCCCGAATCGGACCCAGCGGCGTTTTTGTTTAAATCGAATGGGTCCATGAAGTTTGAGCTGAATTAAAATTACTTGATTTTCTCAAGAAAATCAACTACCTATGCTAATATTAGGGGAACATCGAAGAAAAAAACTCGTGCGGATTCCGTTAGATGAAAAAAATGCATTTTCTTTGTCAGATGGGCGTAATGATTTTCGTTTCAGCGTATTAAAGTATTAAATTAGCGATTTTCAAAAATGAATCTGGCATCCATGATCGTAAGGGAAACATTGAAAACAACTCGTAACATGGATTCAGTTCGGGATAAAAGCATTTTATTTCGCCCGAATCGGACCCAGCGGCGTTTGTTTTTATTTGGCGAATGTCTGCAGTTTGAAAAGAATTAGAATTCATGATTATCAAAGAAAATCGTACAACTGTAATATTAGGGGAACATCGAAAAAAAACACAAATGCGGTTTCGAGTTCGGATAAGAGAAAATATGCATTTTGGTGTAAGCCAGCGATCGGACCGTGACCATTTTTGCTTTGGCGTATTAAAACCATTAAGTGCTTGAATTTTTCAAAAACAAATGACACGTATGATAAGGTGAGGTGAACATCGAAAAAACTGCGTCACGGTTTCCGTTCGGATAAGAAAAAAGCATTTTGTTTTCGCCCGAATCGGATAGCGGCGTTTTGTTTACGTCGAGATGGGTCCACTAAGTTTGAACTGAATTAAAATTGCTTGATTTTCTCAAGAAAATCATACATGTATTAGGGGAACGTCGAAAAAAACTTCGTCGCAGTTCCGTTCAGATAAGAAAAAATGCATTTTCTTTGTCATTTGAATTGAATTTGTGTGATTTCGTTTCGCGTAAAAAGTATTATTAAATTGCTTGATTTTCAAAATAGAATCACATATGATCATATTAGGGAAAACGTTAAGCAACTTCGTATGGATTCCGTTCGGATAAGAGAAAAAAGCATTTTTGTTTGCTGAATCGGACAGCGGCAGATTTTTGTTTTTTATTTGAATGTCTCCACACACAAGTTTGAAAAAATTAGAATTCATGATTATATCAAAGAAAATCAATACCTTTGCTAATATTAAGGGGAACATCGAAAAAAAAACAAATGCGGTTTCGGTTAGGATAAGAAAATATGCATTTTGATGTCGCCCGAATCGGACGACCATTTTGCTTTGGCGTAAAACCATTAAATTGCTTGATTTTCAAAATGACAACACATATGATAAAGGTGAGGTGAACATCCCGAAAAAACTCAAATAGGTTTCCGTTCGGATAGAAAAAAAAGCATTTTGTTTTTCGCCCGAATCGGATAGCGGCGTTTTGTTTAAATCGAATGGGTCCTACAAGTTTGAACTGAATTAAAATTGCTTGATTTTCTCAAAGAAAATCATACCTATGCTATAATAATATTAGGGAACATCGAAAAAAAACTAAATGCAGTTCCGTTCCGATAAACAAAAAATGCATTTTCTTTGTCATTGAATTAATTTGTGGCGATTTCGTTCGATATTAAAAGTATTAGAATTGCTTGATTTTCAAAAATAGAATCACACATATGATCATATTAGGGAAACAGCAGAAAACAACTGTTATGGATTCCGTTCGGATAAGAAAAAAGCATTTTTTGTTTTGGCAAAATCGGACGCGGCGTTTTTGTTTTGTTGAATGTCTCACAAGTTTAGAAAAATTAGGAATTCCTTGATTATATCAAAAGAAATCATACGCTTTCAATATTAGGGGAACATCGAAAAAAAACTAAATGCGGTTCAGTTCGGATAAGAAAATATGCATTTTGATCTTCATGAATCGGACCGTGACCATTTTTGCTTTGAGCGATATTAAAACCATTAGAATTAGCTTGATTTCAAAAACAAAATGACACATATGATAAGGTGAGGTGAACTTCGAAAAAACTTCGATACGGTTTCCGTTCGGATAGAGAAAAAAGCATTTTTGTTTTCGCCCGAATCGGACTGACGTTTTGTTTTTAGGTGAATGGGTCCCACCTGAGTTTGGTGAATTAAAATTGCTTGATTTTTCTCAAGAAAATCCTTACTATGCTAATATTAGGGGAACTATCGAAAAAAACTCGTGCAGTTCCGTTCGATAGAGAAAAAATGCATTTTGCAATAAGCTGAATTGAATTTGTGTGATTTAGTTTTCAGCGTATTAAAAGTATTAAATTGCTTGATTTTCAAAATAGAATCACATTAGATCATATTAAGGAAACATTAAGCAACTTCATTATGGATTCCGTTCGGATAAGAAAAAAGCATTTTTGTTTTAGCCGAATCGGACATGACGTTTTTGTTCGCTTCAGATGTCTCACAAGTTTGAAAAGGGTAAATTCCTTGATTATATCAAAAGAAAATCATACCAACCTGCTAATATTAGGGAACATCGAAAAAAACTTCAAATGCGGTTCGGTTCGGATAAGAAAATATGCATTTTTGATGTCGTAGGAATCGGACCCCGTGACCATTTTGCTTTGGGCGTATTAAAACCATTAGAATTGCTTGATTTTCAAAACAAAATGACACGTATGATAAGGTGAGGTGAACATCGAAAAAAACTAAATGCAGTTTCAGTTCGGATAAGAAAAAAGCATTTTTGTTTCGCGAATCGGACCTTGGCGTTTGTTTTTTTCGTCGAATGGGTCCACACAAGTTTGAACTGAATTAAAATTGCTTGATTTTCTCAAAAGAAAATCATGCATACTAATATTAGGGGAACATCAGAAAAAACTTCGTGCAGTTCGTTCGATAGAGAAAAAATGCATTTTTAGCGTCGGAATTGGGTAATGGCGATTTTTAGTTTTCGTATTAAAAGTATTAAATTGCTTGATTTTTCGAAAATAGAGATCACGCGTATGATCATATTAGGAAAGCGTTGAAAACGACTTCGTATGGATTCCGTTGGATAAGAAAAAAAGCATTTTGTTTTCGCCCGAATCGGACCCCGCTGATTTTTGTTTTAAGCGAATGTCTCCGCACAAGTTTGAAAAGAATTAGAATTCATGATTATATCAAAGAGAAAATGATACCTTTGCTAATAGAGACATCGAAAAAAAAAACTACGTGCGATTTCAATTCGGATAAGAAAATATGCATTTTTTATGTCGTCGAATCGGACCGTGGCGATTTTTGTTTCGGCGTATTAAAAGCATTAGAAATTGCTTGATTTCCAAAAAGAAATGACACATATGATAAGGTGAGGTGAACATCGAAAAAAACTAAATGGGTTTTCAATTCGGATAAGAAAAAAACATTTTGTTTTCGCCCGAATCGAGACTGACGTTTTTATTTTTAGATCAATGGGTCCGCACAAGTTTGAACTGAATTAAATTGTGATTTTCTCAAAGAAAATCATACCTATGCTAATGTGCAGGGGAACATCAAAAAAACTTCGAGGCAGTTTGTTAGATAAGAAAAAATCGTTTTCTTTTATTCGGTAATTAGACGATGGCTTGATTTTTGTTTCGGCGTATTAGAAGTATTAAATTTCTTGATTTTCAAAATAAAATCACACATATGATCATATTAGGTAAACGAAAAAACGTATGGATTCCATTAGATAAGAAAAAAAGCATTTTTGTTTCGCCCGAATCGGACCAGCGGCGTTTTTATTTTCGCCGAATGTCTCCGCCGCGAAGTTGAAAAGAATTAGAATTCCTTGATTATCTCAAGAAAATCATACACATTGCTAATATTAGGGAACATCGAAAAAAAAACAAATGCGGTTTTCGGTTAGATGAAAATATGCATTTTTTTGATCATGCTGAGCCGGACCGTGGCGATTTTGTTTCGCATATTAAAAGCATTAAATTTCTTCATTTTCAAAAGAAAATGAAAAGCCACGTATGATAAGGTAGAGTGAACATCGAAAAAACTCGTACGGTTTCCGTTCGGATAAGAAAAAAGCATTTTGTTTCGCCCGAATCGGACAGCGGCGTTTGTTTTCGTCGAATGGGTCCACGCCTGAGTTTGAACTGAATTAATTGCTTGATTTTTCTCAAAGAAAATCATACATGCTAATAATCAGGGGAACATCAAAAAAAACTTCGAGCAGTTCGTTCAGATAAGAAAAAAATGCATTTTCAGCATCATTTGAAATTAGACTGATGTGATTTTGTTTCGGCATTATTAAGTATTAAGTGCTTGATTTTCAAAATACAAAAATCTTTGCTCACGATCATATTAGGTAAGCGATTGAAAAAACTGCATTATGGATTCCGTTAGATAAGAAAAAAGCATTTTTTTGTTTCGCGAATCGGACAGCAGTTTTGTTTTCGCCAGTGTCTCATATAGTTTGAAATTCCTTGATTAACTCAAAAGAAAATAAATACAATGCTAATAATGGGGAACACTCGAAAAAAAAACTAAATACGGTTTCGGTTAGATAAGAAAATATGCATTTTTATGTCGGCGAATCGGACCGTGGCGATTTTTGTTCGCATATTAAAAGCATTAGAATTTCTTGATTTTCAAAAATGGCCACGTATGATAAGGTGAGGTGAACATCGAAAAAACTAATCACGGTTTCCGTTGGATTGTGGCGGCGGGCGTTTTTTGTTTACTAGATCGAATGGGTCCCGGAAAAGTGTGAACTGAATTAAATTGTAGTGCTCTCAAAAAGAAAATCATACTATCGGGAACATGAAAAAAAACTAAATGCGGTTCGTTCAGATAGAAAAAATGCATTTTTCTTTGTCATTGAATTGACAGTGGTGATTTTTGTTTATATTAAAAGTATTAGAATTGCTTGAATTTCAAAGAAATAAAATCACACATCTGATCATATTAGGTAAACATTGAAAAAAACTTCGTATGGATTCCGTTCGGATAAGAAAAAAGCATTTTTGTTTCAGCCGAATCGGACCCTTGACGTTTGTTTTCGCCAGATGTCTCCCGCACAAGTTTAAAGAATTAGAATTCCTTGATTATATCAAAAGAAATCATACCTTTGCTAATATTAGGGGAACATCGAAAAAAACTTATGCGGTTCGATTCGGATAAATATTCATTTTGATGTCGCTTGAATCGGACCGTGGCGATTTTTGTTTGTAATAATAAAAGCATTAGAATTTCTTGATTTTCAAAAGAAAATGACACATATGATAAAGGTAGAGGTGAACATCGAAAAAAGCTTCGTGCGGTTTCCGTTCGGATAAGAAAAAAGCATTTTTGTTTTCGCCGAATCGGACCTTGACGTTTTTGTTTAAATCGAATGGGTCCAGCGCAAGTTTGAACTAAATTAAATTGCTTGATTTTCTCAAAGAAAATCATACATGCTAATATTAGGGAACATCAAAAAACTCGACGGTTCGTTCCGATAAGAAAAAAATGCATTTTCTTTGTCGAATTAGACGGTGTGATTTTGTTTCAGCTGATATTAGAAGTATTAGAATTGCTTGATTTTCAAAATAAAATCACATCTGATCGTAGGTAAACATTGAAAAAACTTCGTATAGTTCATTCGATAAGAAAAAAACATTTTTGTTTTAGCGAATCGGACCAGCCGTTTTTTGTTTTACATGAATCTCCATACTTAGGGATTTAGAAAAAATTAAATTCCCTTAGTTAAACTCAAAAGAAAAATCCATACCTGTGCTAAATATTAAGGGGAACATCGAAAAAAAAAACTTCGTCTGGTTTTGATTCAGATAAAATATACATTTTTTATGTCGCTTGAATCGGACCCGTGAAGCGATTTTGTTTCGCATATTAAAAGCATTAGAATTTCTTGATTTCAAAGAAAATAACCGCGTATGATAAGGTGGGGTGAACATCGAAAAAAAACTTCGTCACGGTTTCCGTTCGGATAAAACATTTTGGTTTTACCGCTTGAATCGGACCAGCAGTTTTGTTTCGTCGAATGGGTCCGGAAAAGTGTGAACTGAATTAAATTGCTTGATTTTCTCAAAGAAAATCATACTGTCATAATATTAAGAACATCCGAAAAAAGCTCGTCTGAGTTCGTTAGATAAGAAAAAATGCATTTTTCTTTGTCATTGAATTAGACGGTGGCCGGTTTTGTTTTAAAAGCATATTAAAAATTATTAAATTGCTTGGATTTCAAAAATAAAATCACATGCGATCGTATTAGGTAAACATTGAAAAACTTCATTATAGTTCCGTTCGGATAAGAAAAAAGCATTTTTTGTTTCGCCGAATCGGACAGCGGCGTCTTTTGTTCGCCCGAATGTCTCCGCTAGAGTTGAAAAGAATTAGAATTCCTTGATTATATCAAGAAAATCATACCTTTGCTAATATTAGGGGAACATCGAAGAAAAAAACTTATGCGGTTTAGTTCGGATAAGAAAATATACATTTTGATCGCCCGAATCGGACGTGGTGATTTTGTTTCGCATATTAAAAGCATTAGAATTTCTTGATTTTTCAAAAAGAAAATGACACATATGATAAGGTGAAATTGAACATCGAAAAAAACTTCGTACGGTTTCCGTTCGGATAAGAAAAAAGCATTTTTGTTTCGCCCGAATCGGACCCGGCGTTTTGTTTTAAATCGAATGGGTCCGCACAAGTTTGAACTGAATTAAATTAGCGATTTTACTCAAAGAAAATCATACCTATGCTAATATTAGGGGAACATCAAAAAAACTCGAGCAGTTCGTTCAGATAGAAAAATGCATTTTCTTTGTATTTGGAGTAGACGATGTGATTTTGTTTCAGCGTGGTATTAAGTATTAGAATTGCTTGATTTTCAAAAATAAAATCACCGCATCTGATCATTAGGTAAACATTGAAAAAAAAGCTTCGTATGGATTCCATTCAGATAAGAAAAAAAGCATTTTTGTTTCGCGGAGAATCGGACAACGGCGTTTTGTTTTAGCCAGTGTCTCCGCACAAGTTTGAAAAGAATTAGAATTCGCCCAGTTAACTCAAAGAAAATCATACTGTGCTAATATTAGGGGAACATCGAAAAAAACTGTTGTCGCGGTTTTAAGTTCAGGATAAAGAAAATATGCATTTTTATGTCGCCCGAATCGGACCCGGTAATGATTTTGTTTTCGCGCGTAAAAAGAATTAGAATTTTTGATTTTCAAAAGAAAATGACACATATGATAAGGTGAGGTGAACATCGAAAAAACTTCGTACGGTTTCCGTTGGATAAGAAAAAAAGCATTTTGTTTTACCGCCGAATCGGACCTTGGCGTTTGTTTCGTCCGAATGGGTCCCGGAAAAGTGTGAACTGAATTAAATTGCTTGATTTTCTCAAAGAAAATCATACCTATCTAATATTGGGAACATCGAAAAAACCGTCACAGTTCGTTCGATAAGAAAAAATGCATTTCTTTATCATTTGAATTAGACGGTGGCGATTTTGTTTCGCATATTAAAAAGTATTAGAATTGCTTGAATTTCAAAATAAAATCACCGCATCTGATCATATTAGGTAAACATTGAAAAAAACTTCGTATGGATTCCGTTAGGATAAGAAAAAAGCATTTTTTGTTTTAAGCGAATCGGACATGACGTCTTTTGTTTATGAATGTCTCCGCCTTGAGTTTAGAAAAGAATTAGGAATTCCTTGATTTATATCAAAAGAAATCGTACCTTTGCTAATATTAGGGGAACATCGAAAAAAAACATGCGGTTCGGTTCGGATAAGAAAATATGCATTTTTTGATGTCGCTTAGAATCGGACCGAGGCGATTTTGTTTTAAGCATATTAAAAGCATTAGAATTTCTTGATTTTCAAAAAGAAAATGACACATATGATAGGTGGTGAACATGAAGCAGCTAAATGCGGTTTCCGTTCGGATCAAGAAAAAGCATTTTGTTTTTCGCCCGAATCGGGCCAGCGGCGTTTTGTTTTCGTCGAATGGGTCGGAAAAGTGTGGGCGAATTAAATTGCTTGATTTTCTCAAAAGAAAATCCCATACATGCTAATATTAGGGGAGCATCGAAAAAAACTCGTCTGATTCGTTCGATAAAGAAAAAATGCATTTTTCTTTATCATTTGGAGTGGAGCGGTGGCTTGATTTTGTTCGCGTAAAAGTATTAGAATTGCTTGAATTTGAAAATAAAATGCACATCTGATCATATTAAGGTAAGCCAGTAGAAAAAAACTACGTATGGATTCGTTCGGATAAGAAAAAAAGCATTTTTGTTTCGCCCGAATCGGACCGTGTGGATTTTTGTTTTCGCCCGAATGTCTCCAGCACTTGAAGTTTAGAAAGAATTAAATTCCTTGATTATATCAAAAGAAAATCGTACGCTGCTAATATTAGAGACATCGAAAAAACTTATGCGGTTTAGGTTCGGATAAGAAAATATGCATTTTGCTTGAATGGACCGTGACCATTTTGCTTTAGCGTATTAAAAGCATTAGAATTACTTGATTTTCAAACACAAAATGACACGTATGATAAGGTGAGGTGAACATCGAAGAAAAAAACTAAAATGCAGTTTCCGTTCGGATAAGAAAAAAGCATTTTGTTTCGCGAATCGGACCCAGCGGCGTTTTGTTTTAAGTCGAATGGGTCCACCATGAGTTTGAACTGAATTAAAATTGGCAGTTTCTCAAGAAAATCGTACATGCGATATTAGGGAACGCGAAGAAAAACTGGAAGTAAGTTCCGTTCAGATGAAAAAAAATGCATTTTTCTTGTGTTGAATTGAATTTGTGTGATTTTAGTTTCAGCGTATTAAAGTATTAGAATTGCTTGATTTTCAAAAATGAACCCACCACGTATGATCATATTAGGGAAGCATTGAAAGCAACTTCATTATGGATTCCGTTCGGATAAGAAAAAAAGCATTTTTGTTTCGCGAATTGGACCCGCGGCGTTTTTGTTTTAAATGAATATCTCCACACAAGTTTGTGAAAGAATTAAATTCCTTGATTATGTCAAAAGAAAATCATACCTTTGCTAATATTAGGGGAACATAGAAAAAAAAACTGCGTGCGGTTTCAGGTTCGGATAAAGAAAATATACTGCATTTTTGATGTCGTAGAATCGGACATTAATATTTTGCTTTGGGCGTATTAAAACCATTAGAATTGCTTGATTTTCAAAAACAAAATGACACATATGATAAGGTGAGGTGAACATCGAAAAAAAACTTCGTCTGGTTTCCGTTCGGATAAGAAAAAAAAAAGCATTTTTGTTTCGCCCGAATCAGGCCAGCGGCGTTTTTGTTTTCGAATAAGGTCCGCACAAGTTTGAAAAGAATTAGAATTCCTTGATTTTATCAAATAAAATCATACCTATGCTAATATTAGGGGAACATCAAAAAAAAAGATAAAGTATTAGAATTGCTTGATTTTCAAAAAATAAAATCACACATTTGATCATATATTAGGGAAACATTGAAACAACTTTATGGATTCCGCTCGATAAGAAAAAGCATTTATTTGTTTTCGCCGAATCGATCAAGGACAAGTGAGCCATTGAATGTCTCCGCACAAGTTTCAAAAGAATTAGAATTCCTTTGATTATATCAAAGAAAATCATACCTTGTTAATATTAGGAACATCAAAAAAACTCTCAGACGGTTTCAGCCTTCGAGCAAGAATATGCATTTTTTGATGTCGCCGAATCGGACCGCGGACGATTTTTTGTTGCATTAAAAGCATTAGAATTGCTTGATTTTCAAAAACAAATGACACATATGATATGTGAGGTGAACATCGAAAAAACTCGTGACGGTTTCCGCTCGATGTTAAAAAGCATTTTTTGTTTTCGCCGAATCGACGCCGACGTTTTTGTTTCTTCGAATGGGTCCGCGAAGTTTGAACTGAATTAGAATTGCTTTGATTTTCTCAAAGAAAATCATACCTATGCTAATATTAGGGGAACATCAAAAAACTCGAACGAATTCGCTCCGACAAGAAAAATGCATTTTTGGTCGTCACCGAATCGACAAAGGACGATTTTTGTTTTCGCTGTGATTAAAAGTATTAGAATTGCTTGATTTCAAAAAATAAAATCACACATACGATCATATTAGGTAAACATTGAAAAAACTCGTATGGATTCCGTTTCGATACAAAGATGAGCTTCGCCGACCCGACCAAGGACAAGTGAGCTACGAATGTCTCCTCGCACAAGTTTGAAAAGAATTAGAATTCCTTGATTATCTCAAATAAAATCATAAGTGTTCTAATATTAGGGGAACATCTAAAAAACTCAGACGGTTTCTGGGCCTCCGATAAGAAATATGCATTTTTGATGTCGCCAATCGGACTGCGGACGATTTCTTTTTGCTGCATTACAAGCATTAGAATTGCTTGGATTTTCAAAAACAAATGACACATATGATAAGGTGAGGTGAACATCGAAAAAATCAGACGGCTCGCTCGATAAGAAAAAGCATTTTTTGTTTTCGCCGAATCGGACGCAGACGCTTTTTGTTTGGCCGAACGGGTCCACACAAGTTTGAACTGAATTAAATTGCTTTGATTTTCTCAAGAAAATCATACCATGCCAATATTAGGGGAACATCGAAAAAAACTCTACGATTCCGCTCCGATGTTAAAAATGCATTTTTTTATTGCCGCTGAATCGACTATGGACGCATTTTTCGCTACAGATAAAAGTATTAGAATTCCTTTGATTTTCAAAAAATAGAATCACACATATGATCATATTAGTGGAAACATTGAAAAACAACTTCTCGTATGGATTCCGCTCGATAAGAAAAAAAGCATTTTTTTCCTTTTCGCCGACTGACCGCGATTTTTGTTTTCGCCGAATGTTCCGCACAAGTTTGAAAAGAATTGAATTCCTTTGATTATATCAAAGAAAATGATACCTTTGGTAATATTAGGGGAACATCGAAAAAAACTCGCACGTGTTTTAGTTCGATAAGAAAAGTATTTTTGCTCTAATCCGTAATCGCGGACGATTTTGTTTCGCTGCATTAAAACATTAGAATTGCTTTGATTTCCAAAATAAATGACACATACGAGCAAGGAAGCAACATCGAAAAAACTCGCATCGCTTCCGCTCTCGGATAAGAAAAAGCATTTTTGTTTTCGCCGACTGACGCCGACGCTTTTTTGTTTTCGCCGAACGGGTCCGCACAAGTTTGAATTGAATTAGAATTGCTTCGATTTTCTCAAAGAAAATCATACCTATGCTAATATTGTGGAACATCGAAAACTCGAACGGATTTCGCTCCGAGCAAGAAAAAAAAATGCATTTTTGCTGTCGCGCTGAATCGACAGTGATCATTTTTGTTTCGCGATTAAAGTATTAGAATTCGCTTGATTTTCAAAAATAAAATCACACATACGATCATATTAGTAAACATCAAAAAACCTCGCATGGATTCCATCTCGAGCAAGAAAAAAGCATTTTTTTGTTTCGCCGAATCGACCGCCGACTTTTTTGTTTTCGCCGAATGTCTCCGCCGCACAACTTTGAAAAGAATTAGAATTCCTTGATTATCTCAAAGAAAAATCATACCGTCGAATATTAGGAACATCGAAAAAAAGTCGTAGTGGTTTCCCGGGCCCGATGTTAAAATATGCATTTTTGATGTCGCCGACCGAATCGTGACGCATTTTTGTTTTCGCCAGATATTAAAGCATTAGAATTGCTTGATTTTCAAAAGAAATGACACATATGATAAAAAGCGAGGCGAATATCAAAATCCTCCGTGACGGCTTCCGCTCGATGCTAAAAAGCATTTTTGTTTTCGCCGAATCGACGTGACGCTTTTTTGTTTCGCCGAATGGGTCCGGAAAAGTTTGAACTGAATTAGAATTTCTGATTTTCTCAAAGAAAATCATACCTATGCTAATATTAGGAACATCGAAAATCCTCAGACGGGATTTCGCTCCGATAAGAAAAATGGATTTTTATTGCCGCCGAATCGACAAAGGATTTATTTTTGTTTTCAAGCAGATTAAAAAGTATTAGAATTGCTTGATTTTCAAAATAAAAATCACACATACGCATCAGGCTAGGTAAACATTGAAAAACTCCTCGTATGGATTCCGCTCGATAAGAAAAAAAGCATTTTTTTGTTTCGCCGAATCGAACGCTGACAAGTGAGCCGCCGAATGTCTCCAAGACAAGTTTGAAAAGAATTAGAATTTCTTGATTATATCAAAGAAAATCATACCTTTTCTAATATTAGGGGAACATCGAAAAAACTCGCACGGGTTTCAGCCTCGTATAAGAAAATATGCATTTTTTTGATGTCGCCGACCGGATCGCGATCGCATTTTTGTTGCGCATTAAAAAGCATTAGAATCGCTTGATTTTCAAAAAAAGAAAATGACACATACGATAAGCGCTGGTGAACATCGAAAAACTCAGACGGCTTCCGCTCGATAAGAAAAAGCATTTTTGTTTCGCCGAATCGGACGCCGACGCTTTTGAGCCTTTCGGCTGAACGGGTCCACACAAGTTTGAACTGAATTAAATTGCTTTTGATTTTCTCAAAGAAAATCATACCTATGCTAATATTGTGGAACATCGAAAAAAACTCAGACGATTCTGCTCCGATAAGAAAAAATGCATTTTTGTCGTCAGCCGACCGGATCAGGATTTATTTTCGCTTTTCCCGTATTAAAAGTATTAGGAATTCCTTTGATTTTCAAAAAATAGAATCACACATATGATCATATTAGGGAAACATTGAAAACAACTGTGATGGATTCCGCTCGATAAGAAAAAGCATTTTTTTGTTTTCGCCGAATCGGACCGCGACGCTTTTTTGTTTTCGCCACGAACGCCTTCCGCATTAAGTTTGAAAAGAATTAGAATTCCTTGGATTATATCAAAGAAAAATCATACCTTGCTAATATTAGGAACATCGAAAAAAAACTCACGGTTTCAGCTCTATAAGAAAATATGCATTTTTGATGTCGCCGAATCGACTGCGGACGCATTTTTTGCTTTCAAGGTGATTAAAAGCATTAGAATTGCTTGATTTTCAAAACAAAATGACACATATGATAAGTAGGTGAACATCGAAAAAACTCGTGACGGCTGCCGGATAAGAAAAGCATTTTTGCTACCGAATCGACGCGACGCTTTTTTGTTTTCGCCGAATGGGTCCACAAGTTTGAACTGAATCAAATTGCTTGATTTTCTCAAAGAAAATCATACCCATAATATTAGGGGAACATCGAAAAAAAACTCGCATTTTATTCCGGCTCCGATAAGAAAAAAATGCATTTGGTCGTCGCCGAATTGGACCTGACGATGCTGCCAGATTAAAAGTATTAGAATTGCTTCTTGATTTTCAAAATAAAATCACACATATGATCATATTAGTGGAAACATTGAAAACAACTTTATGGATCTCGCTCGATAAGAAAAAAGCATTTTTTTGTTTCGCCGAATCGGACTCATGACGTTTTTGTTTCGGCCGAACGCCTCCGCACAAGTTTGAAAAGAATTAGAATTCCTTTGATTATATCAAAGAAAATCATACCTTTGCTAATATTAGAACATCAAAAAAACTCGCATTGCCGGGCCGTATAAGTTAAAATATGTATTTTTTTTGATGTCGCCGAATCGGACTGCGGACGCATTTTTGCTTTCGTATTAAAAGCATTAGAATTCGTTTGATTTTCAAAAACAAATGACACATATGATAAAAAGCGAGGAACATCGAAAAAACTTCGCACGGCTTCCGCTCGATGTTAAAAAAGCATTTTTGTTACCGAATCGGACGCCGACGTTTTCGCCGAATGGTCCGCAAAGTTTGAACTGAATTAGAATTGCTTTGATTTTCTCAAAGAACATCATACCTATGCGTTAATATTAGGGGAACATCGAAAAATCTCGAACGGAATTGCTCCGGCTAAGAAAAATGCATTTTGCCGCCGCCGAATCGATGTTGACGATTTTTTGTTTTCACAGATTAAAGTATTAGAATTGCTTGATTTTCAAAATAAAATCACACATACGATCATATTAGGTAAACATTGAAAAAACTCTTATGGATCTGCTCTGATAAGAAAAAGCATTTTTTGTTTTCGCCGGAATCGACCGCGACCTTTTTTGTTTTCGCCGACGTTCAAGACAACTTTGAAAAGAATTAGAATTCTTTGATTATCTCAAAGAAAATCATATCTGTTCTGAATATTAGGGGAACATCAAAAAGTCGCATTTGGCTTCGGGCCCGATAAGAAAATATGCATTTTTTTGATGCCGCTGAACAAAATCGCGGACGATTTTTGTTTTCGCGATATTAAAAGTATATTAGAAATTGCTTGATTTTCAAAAGAAAAATGACACATACGATAAGGCGAAAGCGAACATCGGTGGAACTCGTGACGGTTTCCGCTCGATAAGAAAAAAGCATTTTTTGTTTTCGCCGCGAATCGGATCTAGACGCTTGTTTTCGCCGAATGGGTCCGAAAAGCCTGGAACTGAATTAGAAATTTCTGATTTTCTCAAAGAAAATCATACCTACGCTTAATATTGGTGGAACATCGGTAAAACCCTGCACTTGATTTCGTTCGATAAGAAAAATGACATTTCATTGCCGCCGACCGATGTTGACGATTTTTGTTTTCACAGATTAAAAGTATTAGAATTGCTTTGATTTTCAAAAATAAAATCACACATACGATCATATTAGGTAAACATTGAAAAAACTCGTATGGATTCCGCTCGATGTTAAAAAGCATTTTTTCGTTTTCGCCGAATCGGAACGCGACGCTTTTTGTTTTCGCCGAATGTCTCCGGCACAAGTTTGAAAAAGAATTAGAATTCCTTTGATTATATCAAAGAAAATCATACCTTTCTAATATTGGGAACATCTAAAAAACTCCGCACTAAGCCAGCCTTTATAAGAAAATATGCATTTTTTGACGCCGTAATCGGACCGTGACGCATTTTTTGTTTTCGCTAAGATAAAAGCATTAGAATTGCTTGATTTTCAAAAAGAAAATGACATATGATAAGGCGAGGTGAACATCAAAAACTGCATTTGCTTCCGCTCGATAAGAAAAAGCATTTTTTGTTACCGACCTGACGCTGACGCTGCCTGGTCCACACAAGTTTGAACTGAATTAAAATTGCTTGATTTTCTCAAAGAAAACCGCTACCTATGCTAATATTGTGGGAACATCGAAAAACTCAGACGCGATTCCGTCTTCGATAAGAAAAATGCATTTTTGTCGTCACTGAATCGATCAGACGATTTTCGCTACAGATTAAAAGTATTAGAATTGCTTGATTTTCTCAAAATAAAAATCACACATATGATCATCATATATTAGGCATTGAAAACAACTCGTATGGATTCGCTCGATGTTAAAAAGCATTTTTTGTTTTCGCCGAATCGGATCAAGGACAAGTGAGCCACGAATGTCTCCGCACAAGTTTGAAAAGAATTAGAATTCCTTGATTATATCAAAGAAAATCATACCTTGCTAATTAGGGGAACATCGAAAAAACTCAGACGGTTTCGGGCTCGTAAGAAAAATATGCATTTTTGACGTCGCCTTTAATCGGACTGCGGACGATTTTTTGCTGCTGCATTAAAAGCATTAGAATTGCTTGATTTTCTCAAAACAAAAATGACATTATGATGGGTGAGGTGAACATCGAAAACTCAGACGGCTCGCTCGATAAGAAAAAAAGCATTTTTCGTTTTCACGAATCGACGCTGACGTTGGCCGAATGGGTCCAAGAAAGTTTGAACTGAATTAGAATCGCTTGTTTTTCTCGCAGAACATCATACCTATGCTAATATTAGGGGAACATCGAAAACTCGAACGGAATTGCCCGGAGCAAGAAAAATGCATTTTTTGGCCGTCATTAATCGACAAAATGACGATTTTTGTTTTCGCTGTGACAAAAGTATTTAGAATTGCTTGATTTTCAAAATAAAATCACACATACTTCCATCATAATAGTAAACATTGAAAAAAAACTTCCTCGTATGGATTCCGATCGATAAGAAAAAAAGTATTTTTTGTTTTTACCGAATCGGATCACAATTCTTTTTTGTTTTCGCCGAATGTCTCCGCAGACAACTTTGAAAAGAATTAGAATCTTTGATTATCTCAAAGAAAATCATACCGTTTAATATTAGAATATCGAAAAAAGTCGATGTTTCAGCCTCCGATAAGAAAATATGCATTTTTTTATGCCCGAATCGACCGTGACGCATTTTGCTGCGATATTAAAAGCATTAGAATTGCTTGATTTTCAAAAGAAAAATGACACATATGATAAGTGCGAGGTGAACATCGAAAAAACTGCACGGCTTCCGCTCGATGGGCGAAAGCGCCTGCTTTCTACGAATCGACGCGACGCTTTTTGTTTTCAGCCATCGGGTCCGAAATTTGAACTGAATTAGAATTTCTGATTTTCTCAAAGAAAATCATACCTATAATATTAGGGGAAATTAACGAAAAAACCCCGTATGGATTTCGTTCGAGCAAGAAAAATGCATTTTGTCAGTTTGGCCGACTGACAAAGGATTTATTTTTGTTTTCGTTGCAGATAAAGTATTAGAATTGCTTGATTTTCAAAAATAAAATCACACATACGATCATATTAGGTAAACATTGAAAAAAATCCTCAGACATCTCAGTTCTACGTAAAGTTAAAAAAGCATTTTTTGTCGCGACGCTTTGGGAGCTACCGAATGTCTCCGCACAAGTTTGAAAAGAATTAGAATTCCTTGATTATATCAAAGAATATCATACCTTTGCTAATATTAGAAACATCGAAAAACTCAGACGGCTTCGGGGCCTCGTATAAGAAATATGCATTTTTTGATGTCGCCGATCGGACCGTGACGATTTTGTTGCTAGTATTAAAGCATTAGAATTGCTTGATTTTCAAAAAAGAAATGACACATAAGCGATAAGCGAAAGCGAACATCGAAAAAAAAACTCGCACGGCTCGCTCGATAAAAAAGCATTTTTTGTTTTCGCCGACATGTTTAAGAGCCTGGGCCGAATGGGTCCATAATAATAAGTTTGAACTGAATTGAAAATTGTTTGATTTTCTCAAAGAAAAATCATACCTATGCTAATATTAGGAACATCGAAAAAACTCTCTGCATCGATTCCGCTCCGATAAGAAAAATGCATTTTGTCGCCGGGCCGACCGACTGTGATCGATTTTCGTTGCCAGATTAAAAGTATTAGAATTCTTTGGATTTTCAAAAAATAGAATCACACATATGATCATATTAGGGAAACATTGAAAACAACTCTCAGATGGATTCCGTTTCTGGATAAAGTTAGTAAAAAAGCATTTTTGTTTTCGCTGACCGGATCATGACAAGTGAGCTTCGCCGAATGTCTCCGCATTAAGTTTGAAAAGAATTAGAATTCCTTTGATTATATCAAAGAAAAAATCATACCTTTGCTAATAGGTTTAGGGGAACATCGAAAAACTCTCAGACGGCTTCGGGCCCGTATAAAGTTAAAATATGCATTTTTTGACGTCACGAATCGACAGGATTTTATTTTTGTTTTCGCATTAAAAGCATTAGAATTGCTTGATTTTCAAAAACAAATGACACATATGATAAGGTGAGGTGAACATCGAAAAAACTCGTGACGGGTTTCCTGCCCTGATAAAAAAGCATTTTTGTTTTCGCCGAATCGGACGCGACGTTTCGCCGAATGGGTCCGCAAAGTTTGAACCGAATTAGAATTGCTTTGATTTTCTCAAAGAAAATCATACCTGCGTTAATATTAGGGAACATCGAAAAAACTCGAACGGAATTGCCCGATAAGAAAAATGCATTTTTGGTCGCCGACCGATTGCTGATTCATTTTGTTTTCGCCAGACAAAGTATTAGAATTGCCGATTTTCAAAAATAAAATCACATACGATCATAAGGTTAGGTAAACATTGAAAAACTCGTATGGATCTGCCCGTATAAAGAAAAAGCATTTTTTGTTTTCGCCGAATCGACCGCCGACCTTTTTTGTTTTCGCCAAATGTGTCCGCACAAGTTTGAAAAGAATTAGAATTCCTTGATTTTGTCAAAGAAAATCATACCTCGTTTAATAGAACATCGAAAAAAAGTCGCACGGTTTCGCCCGATAAGAAAAAATGCATTTTTGATGTCGCTGAATCGGACCGGGCAGGACCATTTTTGTTTTCGCATATTAAAAGCATTAGAATCTGCTTGATTTTCAAAAAAAAAGAAAATGACATATGGATAAGCGAGGTGAACATCGAAAAACTCGTACGGCCTGCCGGATGCTAAAAAGCATTTTTTGTTACCGAATCGACGCGACGCTTTTTTTGTTTTCGCCGAATGGGTCCGGAAAAGTTTGAATCAATTAGAATTTCTTGATTTTCTTTCAAAGAAAATCATACCTATGCTAATATTAAGTGGAACATCGAAAACTCAGACGGATTTCGTCTGATAAAGTTAAAAAATGCATTTTGTCGTCAATCGACAAATGACGATTTTGTTTTCGCCAGATTAAAAGTATTAGAATTGCTGATTTTCAAAAAATAAAATCACACATACGATCATATTAGGTAAACATTGAAAAACTCGTATGGATCTGCTCGATAAGAAAAAAGCATTTTTTTGTTACCGACCGAACGCTGACAAGTGAGCTACTAATGTCTACGCACAAGTTTGAAAAAGCACTAGAATTCCTTTGATTATATCAAAGAAAATCATACCTTTGCTAATATTAGGGGAACATCGAAAAAACTCAGAGACGGTTTCAAATAGATAAAGAAATATGCATTTTTGATGTCGCCGAATCGGACTGCGGATCTATTTTTGTTTTCAAGGTATTAAAAGCGCATTAGAATTGCTTGATTTTCAAAAGAAAAATGACACATATGATTTGCTCGCTCGATAAGAAAAAGCATTTTTTTGTTTTCGCCGAATCGGACGCCGATGTTTTTTGTTTCGCCGAATGGTCCAATAATAAGTTTGAACTGAATTAAATTGCTTGATTTTCAAAGAAAATCATACCTATGCGTTAATGGTATTAGGGGAACATCAAAAAAAACTCGCATTCCGATTCCGCTCCGAGCAAGAAAAAATGCATTTTTAGTCGTCAATCGATCGCGACGATTAAGCTGCTGCATTAAAAGTATTAGAATTCCTTTGATTTTCAAAAATAGAATCACACATATGATCATATTAGTGGAAACATTGAAAAACAACTCAGATGGATTCCGCTCGATAAGAAAAAGCATTTTTGTTTTCGCTGAATCGGATCACCGGGCGACGTTTTTTGTTTTCGCCGAATGTCTCCTCCGCACAAGTTTGAAAAGAATTAGGGAATTCCCGATTATATCAAAGAAAATCATACCTTTGTTAATATTAGGGAACATCGAAAAACCTCAGACGGCTTCGGGTCAGATAAGAAAAATATGCATTTTTTTGATGTCGCCGAATCGATCAGGACGATTTTTGCTGCCAGACAAAAGCATTAGAATTGCTTTGATTTTCAAAAACAAAATGACACATATGATAAGGCGAGGTGAACATCAAAAACTCAGACGCTCTGTTTCTATAATAAAAAAGCATTTTTTGTTTTCGCCGAATCGGACGCGACGCTTTTTTGTTTTCGCCGAATGGGTCCACAAGTTTGAACTGAATCAAAATTGCTTGATTTTCTCAAAGAAATCATGCCTATGCTAATATTAGGGGGAATTACTCTAAAAACTCGCATTTTATTCCGCTCCGATAAAGTTAAAAATGCATTTTTGCCGCTGACCGACTGTGACGCATTTTCGCTGCATTAAAAGTATTAGAATTGTTTTGATTTTCAAAATAAAATCACACATATGATCATATTAGGGAAACATTGAAAACAACTCGTAGATGGATTCCGCTCGGATAAGAAAAAGATGAGCTACTGAATCGGATCATGACAAGTGAGCCATTGAATGTCTCGCATTAAGTTTGAAAAAGAATTAGAATTCCTTTGATTATATCAAAGAAAATCATACCCTTTGCTAATATTAGGGGAACATCGAAAAAACTCGCCAGACGGCTTCGGGCCTCGTATAAGAAAGTATGGCATTTTTTGATGTCGCTGAATCGACCGCGGATTTCATTTTTGCTTTCGCGAGATTAAAAGCATTAGAATTGCTTGATTTTCAAAAACAAAATGACACATATGATAAGGTGAGGTGAACATCGAAAAACTGGTGACGGCTCGCTCGGATAAGAAAAGATGAGCCACTAATCGACGCGCGACGTTTTTTTCGCTGTCGAACGGGTCCGCGCAAAAGTTTGAACTGAATTAGAATTGCTTGATTTTCTGAAAGGAAATCATACCTACGCTAATATTAGGGGAACATCGAAAAAAACTCGAACGAATTCCTTTCGGATAAGAAAAAATGCATTTTTGTCAAGCCGCTGACCGACAGCCGACGCATTTTTGTTTTCACAGATGCGGATAATTGCTTGATTTTCAAAAAATAAAAATCACATACGATCATATTAGGTAAACATTGAAAAAACTCTCGAGTGGATTCCGTCGACAAGCAAAAAAGCATTTTTTGTTTCACGAACGGATCAAGGACAAGTGAGCCACGAATGTCTCAAGACAAGTTTGAAAAGAATTAGAATCTCTTTGATTATCTCAAATAAAATCATAAGTGTTCTAATATTAGGGGAACATCTAAAAAAAATCCCTCAGACGTGTTTTGGCCCGATAAGAAAATATGCATTTGGATGTCGCCGACCTGGACTGTGACGCATTTTTGTTTTCGCGCATTACAAGCATTGGAATTGTTTGATTTTCAAAAACAAATGACACATATATAGCGCTGAGGCGAATATCGAAAAAACTCGTGACGGTTTCCGCTCGATGCTAAAAAGTATTTTTGTTTTCTACTTTTAATCGGACGAGACGCTTTTTGTTTTCACGAACGGGTCCACACAAGTTTGAACTGAATTAAGAAATTGCTTGATTTTCTCAAAGAAAATCATACCTATGCTAATATTAGGTAACATCGAAAAACTCGCACGGATTCCGCTGCTCGAGTGCTAAAAAAACGGCATTTTTGGTCGCGGCTGCCGTTGAATCGACTCAGGACGATTTTCGCTTTCGCTGCATTAAAAGTATTAGAATTGCTTTGATTTTCAAAAATAGAATCACACATATGATCATATTAGGGAAACATTGAAAACAACTCTCAGATGATTCCGCTCGATAAGGAAAAGCGTATTTTTTCTTTTCGCCGAATTGATCAAGGACAAGAGCTACGAATGTCTCCGCAGACAAGTTTGAAAAGAATTAGAATTCCTTTGATTATATCAAAGAAATGATACCTTGCTAATATTAGGGGAAACATCGAAAAAACTCGTGACGGTTTTAGTTCGGGGAGGCTAAAATATGCATTTTTTTATGTCGCCGACCGTAATCGACTTATTTTTGTTTTCAAGCGTATTAAAAGCATTAGAATTGCTTTGATTTCCAAAAATAAAATGACACATAAGATAAGGTGAGGTGAACATCGAAAAAAACTCGTACGGCTTCCGCTCGATAGCAGCGCAATACGTAACTGAACGAAGTATACTGA
>JADFUC010001188.1:0-77990 GCA_019722365.1 Lithospermum erythrorhizon | reverse complement strand
TTAGTTACGTATTGTTTGCACAAAATGAGAGTAACATTTAAAAAATATACTTTTGCTAAAAACATTATTCATAAATTATGCCAATGTAACACATCAACGAGAACTAAAAATAAAACATTACTAAAAGTTCAATCAAACTAAAACAATGGCATAATCTAGTGGCTTATTCAAAAGAAATAATATAAATGCAAATAGTTCTAGATGGCTTCATCTTCGCCGAAGCTTCGGTTAACCAGAAGTCGCAAGAATATCCACGCGGTGGAATCAAATTGACCATGGTTACTCTCACCCATTTCTAATTCAAAGTTTGTTCCCACCTTTTCCCCTTTTATTTTCATTGATCCTTTACAAAAGACGCTAAGATTCTTCGCATAACAGTACGTGATCAATGGTCTTTACCGCCACAACGGTATATGTTCTCCAATCGATTTATCATTTCTACCATTTTTCATTGTTATTATTCCATTTCTTATGCTGTCCACGCCTCCCAATACGACGGGACGCCCACGGTATGACGGATCTAGAAAACCACTTACCTCGCCCACGCCCACGATCAAGCTTTTCATTGTTTTGAATTATCGCATTTCGCCTGGAAACGGGTCGATCCGGGGCTTGACGCACTCGCGGGTTTTCATCAAGAGTCATTATTTTGCTCAACTAGTAGCAGGCAACCCATTAGTTCTTTAATATCTTTTAAATCCTTTTCTACTTATATTGCTACTCAAGTAGAACACATTGCAAATAAAGCAGTAGGAATGTTTTCTTCTAGCTTATCTTTAAGCAAGATATTCTCTCCATATAATCTCAATTGTGAACTAATCTTGAAAAGCATGTAATTATACTCACTGACACTTTAAAAATCTCGCCTCGAACGCATCCAATGTAGCCACAGCTTTTGGGAGAATAACCCTCTTCGTAGTCATACTTTCAAATTTTTCCAGTCATGATCTTTTACAGTGAGATATTTATTTTTTAATCCTTTCGTGGAAGATGGTATGATCAAGAAAAGATCATGACCTTTTCCCTTGGGTTTCGACGTAAGCCATTCTCATCTTTTATAAGATTCCACTCATTTCGTATCCAAAACGAATCTCTAACATCTGAAGACCCACGAAAAAATACCTTTCCCGTAAACGCTGGCTGCCACAAAACTTAAGTTTTGCAAGATTGGCCATTATATACTATAATATAAAACCATACATTTAATGAAAAGATTATGTTATAAAATATCTCATACCATCAACCAACTCAAGCAGAAAAGGTTCAGCAAGAGCGTTGAAAAGTAAGTGCGAACGCTTACTTACTAACGCCCCTCAAACAAGGAAATTGGAGCAAGACCAGACAAAACTAAAAAGCCAAGTAATCAAAGAAGAAGCTCGATCAAAGTTAAGACAAGGAAACATTCTCTTTGCCTACTAATACCACTAACTCATGGTTGCTGAGACAAGGTGGTAAAATACAATAGCATGCTAAGTCTTCAGGGACTGGCGCTTATAAATTTATCACGTTACTCGAATCGATATTAGTATAACCATGTAATTAAATTATATATAGAGTTTATATTGTAAAAATTTGTCCTACCTATATCATTGTTAAGTGTAGGTCCTATATGATTATTATGGTGGTCCTTATTTATGTCGATCATAATACAATAATAATATACAGAGCTAACATATCAATAATACTAGTATGGTCAATTCTACATGGAAATGCCAATGCTAACATAACAATTATATTATACTCCGTACCCAAATTATTTAGATTAGTCTTGATATCAATTTTAGTATGCTAACAACTTAGTATGTTAATATTAAGCCAACAAATTAGTATGCTAACATATCAATAATACTATATGTATGATTGAAGGTGAAATATAATATTATGCCGACAAAAAGTCTTAAATAAATAAAGATTGGAGTTGAAATAAAAAAGTACCCTAATCGGAGAAATTGATCGCTACTGATAACGATATTTTAATATAATTAAGTAACAACGTGAATAAGCAGAGACAATAACAAGGAGGAAAATATATTTTATTGCTTTTGTAGTTAAGTGCTGAATACAATACAACGAATGTTTATTTATAAAGCTACATACAATACTGAGCAACAAGTAACCTAATAACTCGTACAATCTATCTATTTTCTTGGTCGAATAAAAGATAACTTAAATGACAAAGACATCCATATTATTTCATAACATATATTTGGCTTATATTAGATTTTGTTTATGTGGAATACTAGCGACCGACACGCTATACACGAGCAATAATATTTTCAGAACCACAAATTACAAAGCAAAATACACACATAAAAAATCTATATGTACCATATATAATATGCCAAAGTTATTATTAACAATAACTACTCAAAACTCTTCAACTAAAATTAAATTTACTATATTTTTTTGAATGCATTTTAGTTTCAAAAAGTCTTAGTATCTCTTAAATAAAGCAAAGATTGAAGTTGAGCCAAAGGTCTCAACTGAGAGATTGGATCGAACTAATAACGACATTAATATAATCCAAGCACAATGTAGAAATGGCTGTAGTATCAATAACAAGAGAATGTCTTTTGGCTTTCTGTAATTGCTATTACCGGCTAACATTAACGAAATGGCTCATTTATGTTTTCAAGATAATACATTGAGCAAATGTAAGAACTTAATAATTGATAGACAACTGCTTCCCTTTATCAAGTTAAACAAGATAACTTAAATGGGATAAGACATCCACATTATTTCCTTCATAACATGGGAGTGAGCTCCATTTATGTTAGATTTGTTTATGTAAAGGCCAATGAATCATACGATGCATGAGCAATAATATTGTCGCTAACCACAAATTAAACACAAACATAAAAAATCTATATGTACCATATATAATATGCCAATATCATTAACAGTAACTACTCAAAACTCTTCAACTAAAATAAATTTACTATATTTTTTAATATACTTCAAATACTTAGTTTTAAAATGAGTATATATATAAAGAAAAGTTGAAAAACATGAAAGAGTTTACCACTCTTTGATGGTTATGTGCGGCGCTTTGGCGGAAGGGAGTGGCTTGAGGTGGAAGGAGGAGGCTCAAAATTGAAATTAATTTTTTGACTTTTTTCAAGTTGTCCGGAACTATATTTCATAATGTTACTGCTAGTTCATCCATAACTGATGATTGAGTACGTGGGGCTTCAACTTATATTTTTATAATTACATTTATACCCTTCTTCAATTAAATATTAAATATATAACTAATTGTATAATATATGATTGAAAATGATATAATAAACATATAATTTTTAGTGAAGCCTAATAACTAGTTATACTTATTTTCATTATATATAATATAGATAATTTATGTACTTTTTATAACATAGTTAACAAATTATTACTCCGAAAGGTAAAGTAATTGAATTGGAGTATTTGTTATAGTCTCACTTTGAAACGTAAAATAATTGAATCGGAGCACTATAACTTGAAAATGAATCAAAAGATTTAACAAATAGAAAACTATATTTTTAGGTTCATTTTTTTATAATGTAATTAGCCAGTTATTTATTGTCAAAGTTTTACTTCAAAAACAAAAAATATTAAGTAATGAAATTGAAGGCAGTATAACAAGAAAATGGATTAAGGCTTTGATATCTTATTATTCAAGGTATCGTAGTCAAAGTAAAGCTTTGACTGTCAATGTTGATCACTGAAACTTGATTAGTATCAAATGATCTTATGAGTTGTTCCTCTATATTTTCGCTTATATTAATTAAATAGGTTAACTTGTTACTAGAATGAAAATTCAATCACTTCAATGTATTTCTTCAGTTATAGTTACTATACTCTTTCTTTAGGGGATATCTATATTCTCCGATAATATGGCATTTTATTAATTATTACGCCGACACTCCGTAAAAACAAATTTTATTGTATTAAGCCATCTATCGCCCCCACCAACAGGCTAATATCCTAGAATACTTAGTCTGTAGTATGTCGGAGTAAGATTCAATCAAGCATCCTATTCAATACGAAGGGAGAAATACAAAATATTGCACCAACGTGGGCTTCAATGTCTACAAATGATAACGGGCAGTTCCAAGGATCACACATATATAGGTATACTTGAATGCCTCTTCAGTTATACCCTCTACTCTCTCCTAGGGATATTTTATATTTGTTAGTATGTGATTTAGATCCCAAATTCCCTCTCGAATCTAAATAACAATGATAACGAACAAAATTAAAAATGCGAAAACAAACACACATCATAATAATCAATTCAACGCGAAAGCAATCCTCAGTTGCATCCACTAAACTAACGTAAAGATTGTTACAAACTCTCATCACTTCAGCGCCTTAATAGCTTGAGATTTTTTATATGAAAACCCCGGAATCTTTATTCATGTCCCGAAAAAACCACTAGCAACTAAATCAATGGATTCACTATTCTAAATAAATCTCCCCCTCTCCCTTCCCTCTTCCTAGTGGCCGAGCATACACCTCAACCTCCCGCTGATTTTTTTTCAATTTTCTGTAAAATTTTTGTTGCATAAATCACTCCATAATATTATTCTTCATCTCTTAAATCATCTAAGGTATGTTTTTAACCTCTCAAATCTAACTAGCTCGAGCTTATAAATGACTATTTATGATGTTTGACTTTTGTCGAATTTCTTTTGATCTGTGGATTTTAAGCATCTTTATATTAAGAGAATGTTAAGCATCTAAAGTTTTGGATATTTCCAAGTAGTGTATGGTTATGATTGATTTTGTGGTTGAAATGGTGGTGCCTTCTATAGCTGGATCGTTAGGGTTGACTTTTTCCAAATCAAATTCTTAGTTGGGGGAAAGCTCGAATGTGACTTTGTGTGGTGGTGGAGATTATATGTTAAGATTAGTTGGGCAAAGTGAGTACCATCTCGGTATTTTGAACTCTAGGTGGTTAATGTATTTTGATATTATGTTGGCCTAGAAAAAGCCTAGAATAGTTTTAAATGCTCTCTCTCTCTGTTTAAAGTTTCACAGCGTAAGGAGCGATGGCCGATTGTCGGGGAAACAGATGCTCGAATTTTGTCGCTTTTATTAGTCGGTTTAACTCAGAGGGAATCTTTCACCTTAAGTTATAATTGGTAACTAAAAACGGCTGTTAAGCTGGATAGATAACTAAATAGAGTTATTAATATGGTAGTATGTAGTAATTATATCTCGGGCGTTACTAGGGCGCCGAAAGGTAAAGAGACACGACTAATAGCCAGCGCGTAGTTTCATTACTAAACCTGCGTGAAAGATTTATCTCACTAGCGTTGGACATTAACTACTTGATCAAGGGATATGTGTATGTATATGATTTTGTGTTAAATTGTATGTTGAATATGAACGGGTCGAGTTTGGTTGCTGTACCGGTGGCCTCAGCGAGTCAGAGCAGAGCTGAGGTGATGTTGAAGTCGTGATAGATTTGTGCTGTACATGAGTTTCATCATGTATGTTGAGTTGTATTATCTCGTATTTACCTTATACTTTATGCGGGGATGTTTTGCTTCGCACTCAAGCGTTTATTCGTGATAGATTATGTCGACGGGCATAAGCTCCTCCCCTCGCAGTCGAGATTGGATTATATGCGCATTAGCTGTAGAAATCCCGATTTACTGAAGCTGATTGAGCTGCTGTTGACTTCGCTATAGAGTCGATAGAGTTATCGAAAGTGATTAAGTAGTATTATAGTTGTTGTCGAGTTGTGACTTAGGTCCGATTAGTTGTCGAAGTCAGGATGTCGCCCTATCACCGATAGAGTAGTCGAGTGATTGTTATGCATTACATACCTCCTTAAATGTAATGTATGTTAGTTGTCGACAAGTCGTTATTTGGAATGTTTATGATTGTGAGATTTAATTTATGAACATACGAAAATGATAAATTAAATTGCTAATGACTTCGTATCAAGATCTTAAGTTGAATAATATTATGTACTACTTATCTATTGTACGCCATATCAACTACAATCGGGTAATAATTGCGCGTGATCGAGGTTAATTTCATCTCGTGATGTATATTCACTCAAGCCAAGCAGCCTACAATCTCTATTCATGGGCGGTATTTCCAATGCTACGCTGGGATGTGGTGCCGTTCGCCTTTCGCTTGCTCGGGTGATCGCTTTAGAGTTTAGGTGAGCGGGGCGGGAAGCGGCGCTTAATCCTCGCCAGCCTCATTTATTTTTGGATTGTAGTTCAAGTTGTCTATATTGTTGAAAGCTATTCTCGATTTTGGCTATCAGATGTCGGGATACTTTTGTTATGAGGAGATATGTTGTATATCGTTTCTATTCTCGCTATTGCATTACTCACGACGATTCTTTTTCTTAAAAAACTCATATCGTCTGTTGTATATGTTTTTGGATTGCTTCAAGATACGCTGTTTTAAATCAGCCATTCATCGTATCATTTACTCTGGGCCATTCAGTGATTTACCCATTCTAACTCGTGCCAGCATTTAATTGCCATGGATCGTTACAATGGGCTTCCCTGCCTCTGCTAAATGATAACCGCAATTCCATATATTACACATTATATATAGGTAGATATGATTTAGTGGTAATGTATTTAGAAGGAAGGGTATTCAACAGTTCTCTTGTCAATGCAAGAATCATATGCTTTATTCAGATGTATCATCCATAGTTTAAATTTTCGCTTTCAACATAGTTTCATAATCATAAATAAGAAACGCTTCAAAATATTTAAGAAACAATGTAAAGTTTTAAAATACAAGATAAGTAATAAATATTAAAAGATATTTATATAAACATAGACATCATTAGTCAAATATAATTTTTCAACCTCATAAACAAAATTAAAAAATATAAGAAAATATTTTAAAATCAATGTCTTATAATTTAAAATGTTTAACAAAGGTTAAGTATACTACATAAGTAGTATTTGACAAATAATCAAAATTTAAATTTAAACAAAGCGTTAATTGTACATTTGTAATTATCTCCCTAATGTTTAAATCAAAGAGTTGTATTACCATGTATATTAGAGAATTTTTCAAAGTCATAACATAAGTAGACTTCTATCTAATAGAACATATATCATAAAAAAGAATAAATTATAATCTACTCAATATTAAAATAATATACAATTATATTATTCTTAAGAATACACGATATTATATAACAAAAAATGAAAAATCATATAAATCCAGTTAAAGAACGTGAAATATATAATTATATTAAATAATTATATTTAAATATAGCTCTTATTTAAATATGCCCGCCTAGAAATTACGGAAAACATTCTTTTGTTTTCAATATTTTCAATTTTTCCTAATAAAAGTTGGAACTCACACAATTTCTTTAGAAAAATAAAATAATAGAGAAAATACATTATATTTTCAAGCTTATAAATTCAAAATAGAAACTTTTCTCGGATGTTTCCTCGTAAGAAACGTTTAGAAATTTTAATCAATGATCGTAATTCCAAAAATATTAAATTCATGATATTCCAAATTCCATACGGTCAAATGTACTTATGTAGACGCATTTAGGAACTAATAGAGAAAAATGTAACTATACAACAACAAAACTTTCAGAAATAAACAATACAAAATTCATACGGAAGTTACACAAACGACATACATGTAAAAAACGAGCCAAACAATTACAACGAAATCCAAAACCGACGGAGTTAGCTACAACGCCCTTAAAGCCAGACTCGACCTCCCTTCCCTTGGTGCTAAGGACCCACGCAGACGACGCCTCCCGTGATAAACATCTCACGATCGGGGCTTCACTAGCACTATGGAATCCCATCGATTTAACCGCCTACGAGTTCGGGAGTACCACTTGAAGAAAAAAGCAATGGAAAAGAAAAGAGAGACGGGAGTTCCCTTTGGATTTGTGAACCTGTGTTTGCTTTTGATTTCTCAGGTTCTTTGGCTTCCGATGGATAATTCAGTGGATAAGTAGAGGTCGCTAAACAAAAAACTTCTTTTTGTATTAAGGTGCACTAAACAATCTCTTAATGAGCAAATAAAAACATATAAATCGCCATTTGATTTGAAATTTTTCAAATCAAATTCTTAAAATGTGCAAACCGAAGCCTCGACTGGAAGCAAAGTTGGCTCGCACGAGCCTCGAACCGGCATTCGCGGTCCGCAGTCGCACTGTGCTTCCGCTACAATTTCCGAGCCTATTTACCCCGTGGATTTGCACTCCTCTCGCTGGCGCAGGCGAGACATTTTTGCATAAGTAGTTAATCACATTATTTCGCGCTATTGCAGCCTTTTACTTATAAAAAGCTGCCGACTCTCCCACACCTCATCCAATACTAAGATAACACAATTTTTTCAAATTTTACGGGGTTTGATCCCATCTTCGCATGCCTCATCGACATACAAAATGAAACGCAAATTCTTTGGATTCACAACGCCTAATATTGTCTTTATATTCAATGATGATTCTCGATAATCAAATCCAAAATTGATTTCAATGATCGAATGAGTTCGCGCTAATGGTGACTTAGCCTCATATTAGAGAACTTGACTTTCGTACCATTCTCCTTGATAAAAGCATTCTCAACTAGAAGACGAAGCAGATCGTCCACTGTATTTATAAACAAACATAAAAATATGTTGGATACCTTTGATTATTTCTGTGCTTAATTCGCATGCCCCCGAACTATCGGTTATGGATTAATTTACCCCCCGAACTACTCCAACGCTCCAAGTTGCTCCCCTCTGCGCCAACTATTGGTTTCCACTCTGCCCCCTCGGAGTGACTTTTTGAAGTTAAAGTTAATTTATTTTAGATTTTGGGCTGTAGGTTTAAAATAATGAAAGATTTATATATTTTTTAAAATAACAAAAAATAATTGAAAAATAAATTGTAAAAAGGGACCCACCCACCCACCCTCACCCCTACCTCCCCACCCCTAATCTTCTTCTTCTCCAATAATACCCCATCCGCTCTCATTTTACCAAGTGTTATCGATCATAATCTTATGTATAAAATTTCGAAAATGTTGACAGGGCAATCATTTCAAGCAAGCTTCTTGCTCGTTGAAGGTAAAATTGCATAATAATCCTATTATTGCCTTATTAACTAAACATGGCTAAAAAAATCCAATTCTGTCGACTGAATAATGAATGATGCAGAAGTGCCGCTCTTTTCTCGCAAGAAATAGAGGCCCGGAAAAGTCCCCATTCTCTCCGCCGTTTTGCACCTCTCTACTCCTCCGCAAAAACGATTCTCCCTCTCCGCTGCTCCACCTCGACCTCGCAGTGATGCAAAACATATAACAATATCAATCCCGCATTCGTAATTTCATACCGCATTATTACGTATATAGAGTAGGCATAGTCACCGATTACATTGGGTTGGCTTTCTAAGATCAATAAAAATGGGATGAATGAGATTGATTAATACATATGTCATTTGAATCTAAAATTCAAACATCAAAGGTTTTAAAAATGGAGTAATGTCTAGATTCTAGAGCAGAATTAAACATTAGAAATATTCACCTACTATGTTACAAGTACAGAAAACATTCTAGTACTAGAAGAATAATAAAACATTTTGATGACACTTTGAAGGTGCATTTGGTTGAAACTGCTCTTTTAACATACATATGTGTATATCAAATTCATCTAAATTTTCAAATTAAAAAATCAAACAAAACAACCAACATTATAAGAAGTGATTAATATAGATTATTACCCCCAAAAAATTACTCCTACCAAAGATTTGAATTTCTTTCAATAAATTAAACACAATGGCAGCATTCGCATTTACCTCAATTATATATCCTATCATCTCTCCAAAAAACTAATCGAAGCTTTGACCTTTTCTCATCGAACTCCACTCTTAACATTCATATTATTATATATAATATTAATTCCAATTAATTTCTAAATTTTAAAAAAAAATTGAACAAAAAAGAACCAACTCACCAAACTTCTCAAAACAAAGTTGTAAACCTCGATTGCTACCAAACGCAGTGGGTAGTGGCTAAAGCAAGGGTCCTTTTTACAATTTTATTTTTAAATATTTTGTTATTTTTAAAAAAATATAGAAATCTTTCATTATTTTAAACTACACCCCAAAATCAAAATAAATGAAACAACCCAAAAGTCACCTAAAAAAGAAATTGAAACCAATAGTCGCCTCGTGGGGGGCAACTTGGAACGGCTCGAGCGCCTTTGAAAAGCAAATTAATCCATAGCCGAGTACCGTGGTTGTACGGAATTAAGCCTATTTCTAGTGATATCATAGATCGATTTTCATATCGTTGGGAGCAAAATTATGTTTAATTCCTTCTAAATCCTTTTTAATTCCAACTCATTTTCATCACAATTTTAACTATCAATAATAGAATATTCGCTATAACATTATTCCAATAAAAAATGCTAATATTCTATCATTAGTAACCAATATTACAATTAAAAAATCATAAAACGAAGGGGTATCGAACGACCCGCCTCTGCGCGCCTCGAAACGTGACCACATCAATCAATAAACAGTCACCAACGACGGACAACGATAAAAATGACTCATTTAGCGCGATAATAAAATAATACAACTCATCCATCGGGGCGAAACAACCAACACCACAACTACAATTTAAAAGTAATAATATAAATACACATCAAACACTTTGTTTTACAACAATAATTATTATGTACAACAAAAAACTCCAAAGAATATAAAAGTATGGACTGCTGAGGTCTTCAAGCCACTCATCGCTACCTCCGTGGGTACGCGCAGCCTACTGCCAACGATTCTCGGTCATCCCGCAACAACCTAGGCATAAACGTCCGCCCAAAGAAAAATAGAAGTCACTAAAAAGTCGGTCAAAAACAAATATCACAAAAAGTTAACCCTAACACTAATATAATCATGATAAGTCAAGACCCTCTTACCTATTTAAAGACTATGTACCTCAAGAGCCATATTTTATATGCTACTCACCTGGCCAATATTAATCTTTCCCCTAATGGTTTTCAAACCATCAATCGATAACCCACATCACGCCAACAACTTAATCACAAGCCCCCTTACTCACAAGAAGTTATTCTCTATTGGTTATCTTTCCTCAAGTATATCTAATTTACTAATATAATATACCACCCAAACATGCCATAACTCAAACATATATCTCGCAACATTCCCCATAGCTCAAGCATATACAACTCAACCACTTATATTTGGGCTTCACCCAAAGTCACTACTCCAATTTTTCATAGTCATACCTCCCTAGATGACTGAATATGTTTATCATAAGAACCTCCAACTCATTTCATTGGTCTTAATACAACTCCGAGTAACGATATCTTAAATCAATATAACTTAAGTACGGAATTATCTCTCAAATTCTTCATTTAGTTTACGGAACTTATTCACCTTTAACGGTATCAACGCCGTGGTTGGGATCATAACCCAAATACTAACACGTCTAATCCAACTTCTTCCACTATATATATAATATCATCAACATCATCTATATATTAGTACGAACCTTGGTCTATGATTTTATACCTAACTTTTATTCAAGTTATCTCAACCATTAACCAACTCAACTTTTAGCCTCAAAATGACATAACGATTAATATCAACCTAGGACCCACAAGAAAATCTGATAATATTATCAATAATCAACCGAAACCTAATTCCAACATAATTTAATCAAGGCAACATCTAGTATAATCAAGACAACGCTCATAACCAATAAATAAACAAGTCATAAAACGATCATACAACACCATAGAAAAATTTAAAACCTCATGTCAAATAATAACATGAATAAGACATATATATATCCCAGACTACCTAATAAGGTCATACAACATAATTCCAAAGAAAGTCTCAGACATAACATATGTAGATATAATAGAAAGTTTCAAAGAAAAGACACAATCACCTCGTAAAGAACTCAAGAGACTCAACAATCCACTATAACTCTAGTCATCCAACCATCTATCTCTCTCATATCCCCACAACTTTACTAACCTCTAATGCGCATACGCTCAACTGGCCTACCCGTAGAACGGATCACCGAGTAATCACACCGCACTTATACCGAAGTATAAGGCCAAAACTGCACTTATACACAAAGTATAAGGCCAAACCGCACTTATACACTAAGTATAAGTGAAAAACCGCACTTACACAAAAAGATAAAGCGCCAAGGCCAAATATCCCATGAAGCGAGTAGCCTCACATAACCCCTAATCATCCCAAATGGTGGTCAAATCCTCGATACTCAAGTTACCTCAAAGTCACACATAACCCAACCAACACCTCTCAATAACCAACTACTCTACTCCCAAACAATCTCCAAGCACACCGCTAAATATCTCACAATCATAAATCACTACAACTGGCCGATACAAGGCCATTTAAAATACCAAAAAGTCAATGACAAGCTACCTAAATACAATACCGCTTAACAAGGCCATGAATACTAAAAGTGCCGGCTATTACAAAAAATACAAATGTCGACAAGGCCACGTAATCTAAATGCCGCATGTGCGCCATGTGTAGCCAAGAACATAAGTCGGGAGTTTAAGCTAGTACTCTACCTCTTTCAAGCAATCTTCAACGCCACGTAAATACAATCGCATAATCATAATACGCCAAGTTCACACAAATGAATCACACATAATCATCCAACGCTACATCGGCAGAGTACCATTCTCACATAATCATACCACAAACGACATGTTCACACAATTTAAAGTAAGTATCGTGAAGTAGCACCCGAGATAAAGACTCACCTCGCATATTAATGGGTGAAATGTCCCGGCCTAATCGATCCAAGTGCTTTTCCCACGCTCCGCGTCTAATCAAAACACCCGAAATTACAATTACTACTCACAACAATTTTAACTCTTATCTTAATTAAATTTCTTACTTTTCAACCCATTTTACTTTTACAAATTAACTACTTAAGTATAGATTGCTAATTATGTTTCAATGACCATTAAATCGGACAATCTTAACTATCCCGATTAAATCCCAAAATTGGTCAACACCTTAACTAAAAATACTAACATTTTCAACCAATTTCAATTAACTCCAAAATATCATTTTTTCCAACTAACTAAACCCATTTCTAACAACCTCAAATCCCAAAGTTCGCTATTTCTACCAAAAATTTACTAAACTAATTTCAACATATGTTCTTCCAACCCAATACTCATAATTTCACCTCAAACAATCACAATAACGTCCAATAAATATATTTATACTATCAACCACTTTTTAGACAAAGTCAATCCCTAAAATCAACTCGAAAGTCAACTCACTATAACAACACTTTCTACCCCAAATATCGATTATCATCAACTCTATATTATAATCTAAGCCTAAACAATAATTATATTCAATAATGTCTCTTCATAAAAAAATCGTAAGCCAACCTAAAAATTCAAAAAAAGTCAACGGCCCTATAAACGTCCGAAGTACATCAAACACGATATTTCAACTCAAGAATAACTAATTTAGAACCCAAGAATCGATTACAATAAAATCAAATTACAAAAAAAGTCAACTAAAAAGTCAACCTCGAGCGATCTCCCCAAAATATTCAACAAGATTCAACCCCTTTTTACCTTGAAACCACGAGACCTATTTAGGAAGCTCCAAAGAATTCGAGGTCCAAAGCTCAGAGACGAGGAGAAAATCAAGCAGTTGGGTTAATCGAAAGAAAACGAGAACTTCGGGCTCGCACGCGTGTGGTGTGGAATGGCTCTGCTTTCAAGGGTCAGCCTTTGCTCTTTGATGATTAAGCAGCTGGTCGGGCCCAATGCTCAACCGACGAAAATCCGAACATTTTAATTCGACGATACTGCTTTAACTTCTATCTCGACAACCAAATCTCCAAACATTAACATTCCTATCCTCGTAAATTATATTACCACCCAAATAATATCATTCCATTCGATTACAACTTTAAATTTTAAATGTACCACTAATCGAATATCTGGTTGTATTTTCAACTATTCAATCTCGAAATTTTGATTTCTCCTCTAACAATCCACCGAGCAACTAGTATAATATTACAAAGAATACAAGACGAAACTAAGTTATTACAGTATAAATGGAATTAAGCAAAAATGTCATTCGGTGATATCAAAAATCTCGACATTATCATTTGACTTTCTTGATTATTGATCTCAAATTCTTTTTCCGCCTATGAGTGAACCTGCAGGAAACAGAAAACGTAACTAGCACTAAGACAAAGGGAAACTCGCAATGTGCTAGCGACACATGAAGCCGGGAAAAGCGAGCACCTCTAAACAATCGTAGCACGTGCTCAGTGCCGATACTAAAGCATAACTTGTGAAGTTGGAAATCAGAATTTAGAAAGCTCAATAAAGGATCATCACTTACTGGGAGTTTAATGAGCTCGAAAGAGAACTAAAATTGGCCATCTAAACTAATACATAATGGAAAATCTAATCATGTCACGGTATATACGCCAAAGAAATCCTCTAACCGGCATTAGCTTTTAACGATGTCAGATTCTAAAAAAAAAAATCTTCACGCCATGCTACTACTCGTGAAGACGAGGAATTATATATCGCTTTTATCGATGGTTAATAATGTGAACTCCAATTAGATTAGTGAATAAAAATTGGGGTTTGTGGTCAAAACTTTACATAAATTTTCAAACATCACTAAATTAAATAGAGTAGAGTACTATATACCTCTTGGCTCTTATATAAATCTGGCTAAATTTCATCTAATCACTTGAATCTACTAGGTATCTTTCAAATAGATACATAAACATTTCAACTTTTCAAGTAGTCACCTTGTCGTTTCTTTTTGGCACTCGAATCCAAGAGAAATTCATTTTTAAGACATGAACTTTATTTTAATAGGCAAAATCTAAGAACAAATTTAAATTTTATTACATCACTAGAAGTGGTCAATATTTAAATAATAAATAATTCTAACTAGACCAATTTTTAAATAATCAATAAATTAATGCATTCTGCTAGTATATTTTATGCTCTTCTTAACACACTGCATAGCACTGTTAAACTAAAAAATTTTATAAGTGGTCCAAAGACGATCTATAATCTATTGGCCCAAACACTAATTAAATTTCAACCCAATTGGTTGCCACCCTCTTTATAACTCCTCCTTGACCTAACCCTAATATATTATTATCTATATTAGCCTTTTGACATCTTCTCTTATCAAGCCAAAAAATAAAGTCTTCATCTTATTTGTTTTGTACACTTCAAAGCGAGAAAAACTTATTCTTTTGTTCTCCTCTCACAAAATACCTTGTGAGTAAACCTTGAGAGTTTGGGGAGACGCTCGGGTTGTCAACCCTGTAATTGGCCAGCGTACATTTGACATTGGTTTGTCCGGGAATCAATTAATCGCGACCAGAGTCAACCGACACAACAATCTTATCGATCCATAATCTTACCGGTATCGCAGCCAGTCGAGAAATGGCCGGAGCTTTTTCTCGCTCGGCCGGAGCTCGAGCCGAGGAGCGCCCGACGGGGCCGCCGGAGCCCGCAGCCGGCTCGAGGTCAGCCGATCCGCTTCTTGCCGATCCGGCAGTGTGAGACCGGAGTCAGCATCGACGGTGAGTTTCCCCAAGGTGGAGTCAAGTTCCGTGACCGTGCCGAGATTTGGAGGGATATCGCCGGATTTCCGCTTGTTCAAGTGGTAAGTCACCATACCGTGGTCAAGCATGCTGATTCTGGCCTGCTACAAGACGCTACGTTGTTCGTGAATAGTCTGCTCAACAAAGACGCTTACAACGCCTAAGCACGCCGTCATGGAGTAGTACCGCTACGTTGTTCGTGGAATAGTCCATCAATTGTGCTCACCGCATCCGAAAGTTGACATAGTGTTGACTGCGTTGACTAAATTTGACTTTGCTATTTCTTTGAGCTTAAAAATTCTCATGTAGGGGTAGCGCCGAAAACTTTTCCGTGAAAGCTGCGACTCAAGAAAAGAGGCTCTGATCCCTTTAAAATTTTTAGCTTTTTATTTCTTGTTGTTGAACCGGATCCGTGTTCGCTCCGCGGCGTTTAAGCTAGTATATTTTGTCGAAGTTTTATTCGTTGGTTTTTGTTGTTGGGATTGCTTTTTAAAAAATTCAAATTACTTTTGTGTTTTTAGCGCTATAATATTTTGCTAAATTATATTTGTTGAAATACGACTTTTGCAAATCAATATGGGCGCGAATTGCTTGATGGAAAGCCTGGATTTTTAGTACGCTGAAACAAAAAAATGTTGTATTTTAATTCAAGAAAACATTTAAAGATGTTATCAAATTTATCCTTCTACCATAATGATGATAAAAAACTTGAAATGAAATGGAAACGGATTATGATTTATTTGAACTTATCTCGATCCTCGCAAGAAAGCTCGAATCACGGAGCCGCTTAAAACTCTTCGTGATAAACTCCTAATGGGGCCTCTATACTAACCCCACGCTTAGAAAATGTTCTTTACTCGTAGTTCTTTAAGTTCTATCGATACTTCTAAGGATACATAAGAAATCTTTGATATTTTTACTAAACTTATTTATGATATTAAGTCAGCGCCGATGTTAATATAGATGATTATGCTCCCATTGCTCTTTTAAACGCTATACCCGATTCTTTAGTGATGTTAAATCAAGTATTAAGTATGGTGGTAATGGATGAGGTCACTCCAAGACATTGTAAGTACCATTCTAAGCACAAAAAGAATCGATACGGGGAAGAGATTCTCGAGGTAGTACGAATTCGGAGAGGTTATGCATGCGAGGGTAGATCTCGTAATAGGTTTAATTCCCAAAGAATGAACAACATACTCCATACAATACTAAAAAAAGAATACTTACACAAAAAAAGGGTGTATCTAAATCTAGGTCTAATAGAGAAAGTGTTTTTAATTGTCAGCGAATTTGGTCACTTCATTAAGGATCGCCTCTAAGTCTAATAAAAAATCAAAGAAAATCTAGGATGCTAATTTGGCTATCTCATGGTGGGTAATTTGGGGCTTTTATGTTTTTATGACTAGTAATCTCTTTGTGATTACGCATTGTCAACTCGCTTTCTCGATTCTTTACGCAAGTCCGACTGCTAGTAGACTCCTCGTTGTACTTTTCATATGACTCCTTTTAAAACCCTGCTTTTCAAAACTATAAAAAATATTGAACATGGCTTTTGCGGTCATTGGCAAATTCTAAAATCGTGAATGTCTTAGGAATGTGAGATTTTATGCCTTGTGGTTCTCTCCGGTTATGTGTTTACTGGAAGAATGTTGTGCATGTTCCTCGATTCATGTATAATTTGCTTTTCATGTGCATCCCTCAGAGGATGACGTAGTTTGGAGGGTAACGGGTAAGTAGGTTATGAAAATTTCGGGCGGGCGACTTGTGGTTTTTTCTCAATAAAAGAAAAATAACATGAGCAATTGGTTACGCTCTAACCTACTTATGCCTCTCAGAACTTTATCTAATGTAAAATCTATTTTATGGCACAATAGATTAGGTCATACGAAAGTAAACGGCGATTGTGAAACAAGAGCAAAGATGTCACTTGGTGCTGATACAAATATCCCCCATCCCTTCGCGAACTGCCATGCGCAGCAGAAAGCAACATAAGCGCTTTTAGTTTTCACTGCATCTCAATCGACTCAAGGCATCGACGCCAAGCCGAGTATCTGCATGCCGATGTATGGGGGACCCCCGTAGTGTTACAACAATACGAGGAAACCAATACTTTTCTTTCCATTATTATTAATGATTATTCTAGAAAAGTTTTGGTTTTACCGTCAAAACAAAACTGATATTTCTTTTGATAAGTTTAAAAAATCGAAAATGTTAATTGAAACCAAATCTGAAGAGAATTAAGTCCCTTAGGACCTATAATGGTCTGTGAATTTCGAAAAATAAACAAATGAATGATTTCAGAAGCAATCGGGTATCAAGAGACAGATGCTCCCAATACACCCGCTGTAATCGGGTAAATTAGAGGGGATGAATAGAACTTTGTTAGAGAAATGTAGGCTCTTTTTAGCCATGTCCGTCTTTTCTAAAAAGTTCGGGGATTGCTACTACCGGGCCGCTATTTGATTAATAGTCCCTAAGCACCTTTTTGTAGGGAAAGCTCATGAACTGGGTTTCACGGGTAAACCGGGCTGATGGCACTTAAGAAGTTTTGGTCGCTGCTGGCTATGTGCACGTGCTGATAAGTCGAACCCATCTAAGAAATGTGTTTCTCGGGATATCCCTTCCGGGCGAATAAAAAGGTTATAGGCTTTGATGTGACTAAACCGAGATTGAAAGTCGCGGATAAGTGTAGATGTTATTTTTAATTAAAAATGAATTTCCCTGCTTGACTTCTCCCACTTCACCTTATTAAATTTACGCCTCCAAATGAGGCTGGTAAATTGCTCGATAACACTAATCAACTCCGAACCCTCTTCCTAAAACGAGATTTCATAAATTAGTTCTTGTAAATCAAGCATTTAGATTACTCCTAACGGTGTGGAGAATTCAAGCATTCTAAACGGCGCCGAGTAACGTTGTTCCTGACGCCGAATGTTTCACCCGATTCTAATGTTTTGAATTTATATAAAAAGATAACAATTTGAATGATTGTAATTTGTCCGTTTACTTTTAATGTGTTTGAATCCCTCGAAATACGTATTTAATTCTTAAGACTTACAAAGAAGCTTTAAGTGTCGAAATATTTCCCCAAAATGAACGGATCGATGCTATGAATATGAAACGGAATCCCTAAGAATTAACCGCCGTACTGAAACTTTGTTCCTAAACTCTAGTTACCTCGTGGTAGACTCCGTGAAATGGTTGCTTAAGGTTAAGCGCAAACTAATAAGTGTTGGGATTTAAGGCTGTTAAGTAGCCAAGTGATTTACTCAAAAAGTGAGGGAATAGATTATGCCGAAATTTTTGCCCCGTGGGTTAAGTTTACTACTGCTAATCATGCTCAGTTTGTGAAGTTACTCATTTTAATTCAAATTAAAAATAAAATGGACGTTAATATCAAGCCTCCTACATGGGCGATCTTGACAAAATATTTATATGCATCAAACCTCGAGGGCTTTGTGGACCCTAAATTTCCGAGCACGCATATTGGTTAAAAAAGGCCTCAGATGGGTTTAAAAACAATCCCCTAGACAATGCAATATTAAATTTTGACAATCAGATGCAATTTCTTTTGAAGTTTAAAAGAAGCTCTTTCCTCGATCATTGTTCTGTACTTTAAGAATATAGACTTTGTGGTCTCAGATTTCTTTTGCTTTACGTGGACGCATTAATGTTGATCTAGTCCTGTTTGAAGCTCCATATATCGGTACGCCAAGAAAAAATGTCTTTGTGATAATTTTGATGAAAGATTTAGAAGTATGCTAAGAAAATTCTAGGCATTTAAATATCATTAGAGATAGAAAGAAATCTACTTTTTAAATCAAAGTGCATATGTTGAAAAGATTTTGAGTAAATTTTCATGTCCGACGTTAAATCAACGTACCTCGCTTCTCATTTTGTGTTATAAAGGATCACCCCCAAGACCGAAATCGAAATAAATGATACATTTAAGAACGTGCCATATTCTCTAATACTATAGGATCCGTTATGTATCTCATGGTTAAGACTAGGCCTCCTGAGTATTGCAAATGCGTGTTAGTCGCTTGGAGTAGATATATGTCTAATCCTCGTATGCCTCATCGAACGCTTTTAAAAGTGGTCACACGGCGTATTTCCAAATCACTGGCGTCGGGTTTGGAGTTTCAGATATCATGAATACGGCATTAAGTTAGTTGGCTATGTATTCTAATTATGCTAACGATGTAGACAATAGAAATCTACTACTTATGTATTTACTTATGAAGTTTTGGCATAAGTTTGAAGTCTCAACTCCAACCATTGTTGCTTTATCTATTATCGAATCGACTCATGTAGTCGCTCATCGAAGCTTCTAAAGAAGCTATTTCGCTTAGACTTTATTGTTCAAATTGGTTTTCTTGACAATCATGCTAAGTTGTGTTTTCTCGATAGTCAATCTCCGCTATTCAATCAGGTAAAAACTCGCTTTTCCATGATAGACTAAGTATCGATGTTCGATTTCACTATATTCTTTGATATCAAGCTGAGCAAGGCATGGTTGGAGAAAATTCTCTGAATTTATCCTCGGATATGGGTACCCAAATGCTCGCTGCTGGAGTAGCCTACTCGTGTCAAAGAATCCCTAACTTTGACATGTTGATCGACGGTTATGATTCAACTCGACGACTCCTACGGTAGTTCGGGTTCCTCGGGGACTGCTGCCAGGTGATTTTTGCCCCGGTCTTTGTGGACAATAAGATAATTTCACAGATATATGCTTTCTCACATTTATTGTCTTTGTGGATTTTACAAGTAAATTGGCTTCTGGCCATTTAAGCCCCATGATTCCCATTATGTCAAATGCGCTTGTCTTTGGCCCAAAAAAGCGAGATCGTTATAATCTATCGCCCAAACACCACTGGGCCCAACCCAATTGTCAAGCTACCCTCTCTTTTGATAACCCTTTCGAATTAAATCTCTAATATATATTATTATATATATTGAAGATTTTGTCATCTTCCCTTATCAAGCCAAAGCACAAAGCCTTCATCTTGGGCTTATTTCATTAATTCTCAGGAAGAAAACTTGTTTTTTGTCTCCTCCTCCTCAATAAAATACCCTTTGTGAGTAAAAACTTTGAGAGTCTTCGTGGCACGCCTGGTCGGGCTTGTCCCTTAGACCACCTACATACATTCGGCTAATCTATTTTGTCCCAATCAATTAATCGAAGCGATTTCGGTACCTAAACGACAACAATCTTATCGATTCATAAACATTACTTTTATTGATTTTTTCAACTTTCGCGGGTACTAAATTGTGTACTCAAAATCGGTTCTCGGGTTAATAAATCTAGAACCTGAGAAGAAGAGTACCCATATTTTGAAGGAGTAATGAGTGGCAAATGAAATTTTGTGGTTTGACTTTGTTGGTAAATCCAAGGAATAATTTTGGGGGGGTTTTGACTTATTCTAGTGGAGAAAAATGGATTTTTTAGTTGAATGAAACAACAAAATGTTGAGTGTAGTATGTCTAGCTACAAAGGCACAAATGCTGCCATGGATCATGTTTTGATGGTTCTTTTAATTTGACAAATAATTAGAAAATGAAACTATATAATATTTCATGTTAAATTGGGTCAAGTGTAATATCGAAAGTAAGGAAAAGCTTAGTGCCTAAATAAGTGAAGTTGAGGATGCAGATGATGGTGGTGATCGTGATGCTCAAGTTGCTCTCGTCAAGTATGTCAAAGATTCAATTTTTATTATATTTTGGAATTTGTCAAGATTTTAGTACCTTTTGATATTTTTGTTCGTTTACGGTTCTTTACGGGATGTGGCAGTGGGAGTGAGGAATACTCGCCTAAATTAATTATTCGTTATTTGCTTGTAGAATTCCGAATTTGTTATTGGGTTTGTCCTCAAGTAAAAGAAAATTTGTCAAAAAAATATTTTTATTTCTTAGCCGCGCCTTAAAAAGAGACAATCGACGCTCTCAAACATTAAAACGTTTTGAAAGCGATTATTTAAAAAGCTCCAATAGTTTAAAAGCCTAAATTTCAGTGGTCAGCATTGTGCTGAGAAAGTCCAGGCGTCTTCACAACTGCAAAGAAAATTAATATAATCACTTGAGATTCAATGTTACTTTAACTCAATACAAAGTCAAGGAAGGTACTTGAGGTACGCAATAGATATCCAAAGTACGTATTCTTACAAACCTCTTTTAGTCCAATACCTACAAAGTAAATAATAATACTCTATGCTGTAAGAGCTCAATGGCAAATAAACTAGAGTTAGAGTCAGCAGCTACACACTGTTTCCCCATTGTGCATCATAACCATTTTGTGTAAGTTGCTCAAACATGTTGAGTATTATGCAAAAACTCAAGGATGTCAAATATCCGTCCTTCGACAAGTGTATTGTCGATAATGCTTTCAGTATTATATGTAGTATATAAAAGCGTGAATGCAGCAGGTTTGCCCACGCTGGTCATCGCCCCGCCGTGGCCTTTTATAGGCGCATCGGGACTGGCCAGCCGCTCGCGTCAAGCTTCCTCTCCTTTTTTTCCTTTTTAATGCACTTTATATCGGTGCTTATACCTTTAAAAATTTATCGAAAACATAATTAATTTTGTTTCCGCTCTTCTCTAGATCCCGCCTCCGGCTTATCATTTTATTATTCAACTGCTTTATTCCGCTTCTTTCTCTTCCCTTCACTCTACATCTTCTTATTCATTATCAATCAAGTATTCATCATCCGCGATGCCTTTTGTTTGATAATTTTTTTAGAAGAAAAATAAGCAGCTTCATCTTTCGATATATTTAATTTTTTTTAAAATAGTTAGGCTCCAAATTTTGATATATATATATATACCACATTTCGTCAGATTTCGATTTTTTTAAAAAGAAATAATTGTAATTCCACCTTCGATATATTATCTTTGCCGCCCATATCAATCATTTTCCTTGATGAAACATTTTATTATACGAAGAAAAGCAATCGAATTGAGATTAAAAATATTACCGACATTATATAAGTTAGGACCTAATATTTAGAAGTATTATTTTGTTACTGCTAAAGAGTCCGTGGAAATCTTCCTCATCCTAATGATTTATTTCTCCAAATTTTCCATAAATTTATAAAAAGTATTCAAACAATCTAATTATCACAAATAAAATAACACTATTAGGCAATGCTGAAATAACGCGAAGCTCTCTTCATTCGATTCCCATTACTATTCGCTCGAAATAGATAGTTCACTGCTCGGTTCGACAGCGCACACGAAATCAACCTTAAAATCCAGCTCGACCGATCAATCACAGAAAATAGTTCGGTCCACGCATGGCCTCTCGTTTATTTACTACATGTCATTTTCATTTCTAGAGACAAGATACAAAATAGTTAAATAGACATATAATTTGAATCAACTATTTCCGCGAACCGTTTTGCAAATTGTGGACCGAATCAATAATAACTCTAAAAAAAAGTACGCTAACTCGAACTTAGAAATTTAAGGGCTCAAAAAATCAAACTCGAATCGAACCAAAGGTTCGATTGAATGCCATGAAAGCCGAACTCAAATATAGCATAAAGTTCTGGCCCGCTTTTACGTGCCTAAACACTACATGTATAATATGTTGAATCTAAGCATAACACTTATAGTTTCGCTCGTGACGTGAGTTAAAACTATCCAAATGATAAAAACTAACTGGTGATTAAGTAGTGTTTTGCTATCATTATTTTATCCCTTTTTACTCCCAAAGATTATGAACAATCTAAAATAAGATTTAGTCAAGAAAAAAGTTCAAAGATAAATAATTATAAAAAAATAAGCAGCTTGAAACAAAATAAAACTATTTTTCCCTCGCCAACATACGCTGTGAGTCACCACATACTATACAAAGTTCTGGGTTAAGGCACAAGGTCTCACTCTTTTAGGCCCATATGGCATTAGTCCATCAAAAGGCGGCGCCCTATGGCCTCCAAAAAAGGTGAGACTTTGTGCACAATCGTCATAATAAAGATAAGCAACAGCCAGATAATTAAACGAAGATGCCCATCGTACCCATGCTAGGTAAAATACTTTATTACTTAAAAACGCTGCAAGACGCACGTGTGCATGTGATGTAATCTCGAATAATTACGAAGAAATTACGTTAAAAACTAAAAAGCTTTTATCGTAAAAATCGTATTTAAACGCTAAGTTTTTACAAGTGATAAAACGTGACATTTTTAAAAGTACGGGATCAAAAATACGGAAATATAACTTAATATTTTTACATTTATTTGTATATTAATTGCCCAACTTTAATTTATAAACAATCATTTCTCATATAATTTTAGAAAAAATAGTAAGATCTTTGATCATTTGCTCAAATTATTTAATAAATACCTATTTAAAAAAAATTTCTATTTAAACGATATAGAATTTCATGTTCACAAATAAAAACATCATAAATTTTAAAATTATTCATCTACTAAATAACTATCATCATCTAAACGTAAAATATATTTCTCAAAAATTATATTTGGGATCCATTTCACTATCTCCGCTAATAGTGTTGTGTTAACATTATCGAATTTAAATTTCGAAATTTCTTAATTCTCCATATTTCACCATCAAAGCCATTGTATTCATCCTAAATACTAACATAGACAACATGCAGTAAATAATATCATGAAAGTTACTGTACTCTATTTCTCTTCTTCTTTATTTGTGTAACTTCAAAATTTGGATAATGTTTTTGATAAAAAGTATTAATTTAATATATTTTATTTGCTGATTTAAAATTGCGTTTTTTACTCAAAACACGTGACGATGTTTTATACGCTGCTTATGTAACATTATAAAAAACGAAGCTTTTTTAAGCATAATCCATTTATATCGAAAACGCCAAGCAAGATACGCACGCTCGAAGTTTTATACGCATTGCTAGCATGGCTACCGCGCATCTCCAAAAATATATTGTCGGCCCTCAAGTGCCGTTGAAACCAAGATACCCATGCCCCACATCGAAATGTTAAGAAACTAATCGCAACGTAAGCCTCTATACAAAGTCGTTTCGCTCTTCGTAAATTTAACCGAAAAGTTATTTTTCATTTATATATTATTAGTTCCTTCACCTCTATATTAAATTCGCGTTCTACCACCGATTTTTCATTGTCGCTTCGTGGACGGGTTCTTTATTTTTAAACCAGAGTCCCACCATGACGTTAATCGTCGCTTCTCGAAAGTCGTGTGGTCAATATCGAATGGATATTGAAGTTACCATTTTACATAAAAATATGTAAAAATGGTAGTTACACGGTTGTATTTTGATAAAATTTATTTGTAGCCACAAGCTCAAGATATATAGATACAATATGAAATAAGGTAATTGTTGAAATGTCTTGAATTGTCAAGTAAAAAAAGTCCATCATCTGTAAACTTTAGAGTTAGCTCTCAATTGCTCTCTTATATAAGGTGCCTTAACTTCTTATTTTTCCCATGCACCAAATAGTTAGTGGTTTTACTTCCTGGACAGCCAGATAACCTTAAACTATTTCCCTCAGCTTAAATTTTGTATTCCTCTCATCTCTTATAGTGAAATTTCTCGGTGGTTTTACCCAAGGATTAGTCCTAACATTGTTGTGATACCACGAAAATCTTTTGTGTTCTTCTTTCAAGTCTTTACTTAATTCATACGCTCAAGCGTTATAACAAATCGCATCGCAGCCGCTTATCGTGACGAAGACGTAAGGTAAAAGTCCAAGTGTCAGGTTCGCCAGGAGGAATAGCTTCCAACTCTCAAGGGGTAAATCAAGGTTGTGGCGCTAAGCTTATAATGAGAAGGGCTTGGGCACCCCTATTGAAGCCAATGCCCAACCCTCTACCAAAAATATGGCATCTCCGGGAGGAGAAGCGCACATTCAAGCTTCGCATTACCAAGCATTTACATCATCGCAGGTCAACAAAGACATACCGCTTGATCATGTGCTCTGTAGAGCCTCAGACATGACCAAAAGCTTAACCAACAAGTTGTTTCAAAGCAAAAGTCCATTTGGCTCCTCCCCCCTTCTTCTTCCTCAAACCGCCTCCCTTATTTTCTTGACATTGAGTCAAGTTTTCGACTCAAATTTTGTCCAATTGATCTCCCGCGATTCTAGCAGCCTAATCGCATGGTTCAACCGCCTCCTCGTGTGGACTAATTGAGGCATCTTCCTTTTCTTTGAGGTGCTAAGGAATTCAAAGGAGGTTTTGCGAGAGAATGCGTTTGTAACATCCACTACATATCAAGTACTTTGTATTCATACGATATGAATTGTGATGTATGTATATCAATTCAAGCTTTATACATTTATTATCGATCTTGGTTGCTTTTTGTTCATGTTTTATTGGCTTAACTAGTTATGCGTAATTTCCAACAATTGCATTAGTTATCACGGACACATACACGGCATAATCACGTCATTGCCATGGATTCCGGCCTTTAAGTATCATTATACGTCCGAGGAGCAGGAATGGTTCTTGGACCCATGAACAAAAGCATGGGGCGGGAATATTTTCGCGGGCTGGCAAGGTGGTTTGATGTTCAATCAAGCCGTTAGGGACTCATGACGGAAAGTTTCAGATTTGGTGTCCCACGCGAGGCACGCTACTGTATGGCGATTTTGAAGAATCTTTTACATTCTTAGTCTTCTGCATGTGCTATGGTTTTATCTTCAAGAAGGCGTTAAGCTAAAATTAGATTTCTTGCAAGGCGCTATGCTTGGGAGATTTTATTTCAAATTGCCGCCTCCGGCTGATAAAGAAGATAATGATCAAGTTTGAAAGATACGAATGGTATGGACGCAAATTCTAGCTAAGGATAATATTCTAGGGCGGGCAATGTAGGTTAAGTGATCTCTGATTTTGTGAGTACTGCAGTGGTATTGGGAAGTTACATCTAAAACAAGTTCTCTGCTGTAACTCATAGACCAAGTGGCACACTCATTTATATCCCTTAATCTACCTTTGTTTGGGTCCTTCACGGTCGTGCATTCTTTGGGGGTCACAGATACTTTCTGGCCTTTGATTGACGACACTCAAGGACACTGGATTTTCAACAAAGAGAAAGCAAAGCGACGCTTCTGGGCACTTAAACAAAGTGAGATTTTGGTAAAATCGACATGGAAGAAGATCAAGAGGTCAGGAAATGTATAATGGTTTGAAATTATGCTCATTTGAGTTTACAAGTTTTGCAAAATGACCTTTAATTGCCGACATCATACAAATAGCACACACCCCTGTTGTATCGGCGTTGAGACAACGCATGCACCCACACTTGGCTTTGGAGAGAGATAGGATGTATGCTCTCTCAACGTCAGACTGTAAGCAAAAAGCTCGGGCTGAGCGCGCTTAGTACAACAATGTTATCCTAATAATCGAGGGTTCAGCTACTAATGTGCAATTTGAAAAACTCTTATGAACCGCGTGGTCTGGGAAGCCTGGGCTGCTAGTCAAGTTTTCCAGAGCTGCCGTACGCTTTACTATCAAGTGTGAACGAAGGAAAATTCGGACCCGGTATTTTGCTAAGAGAGGCCAGGGCTATGGTGATTTATGTGAAAGGCTATAGAGCTCGTCACCATCCAAGTGGAGGGTTATTCTGTATGAACAAGTCAGATTTTACGAAACGATTCCTCTTTAACCCAACTTTGAAGACTTCGATTAAATAAGATGAAGATGAAAAGCAGGCTGTGAGTGTGATCGAGGCTGGCCATGAGTTTTAGGATGATTTGCTCACTATATTCAAAGCGCGTGAAAGTATCAGCTCATTCCACCCTCGACATAACATCGAGTTTGACTCCCAGATCAGCCCTAAGCAGCTAACCATGTGGTACTTCCTACCAGGTACGGGTACGGAGACATGTCGGCCCTTGATTTATATGTGTCACAGAGGAAGCCGATCCCTCATGAGCCAGCCACTTATAAAGAAGCGTGTTACCGGTATCGAGTTCCGCTCCATTTGACTTGGCCGCCACGGAGTATTTAAATGGAGTCACTTTCAAGTTAATCGACTGGAGACGGCTAAAAACTAAGTGTGAAGAAAAGATTGTCACTGCAAGCGGTTGTTCAAGCAAGAAAGGCTTGTCACCACCGGTGATCCAAGCATAGCGCTCCAGCAAGCTGCTGCAGGTTTTGCAGTAGGGAGTCGACTACAATTCCAGATATTCTCACCCATAGTTGTATTATGCCCTATTGGGGGTACTTCTTGCTAAGTAGTTTCAGACATCACGATTTGGAGTTCGGTTAAATCAGATGTGAAAAAACAGCTTTCCCATACGAGAAAGAAGAAGAGATTTATATTACTCAAATGCATGGTTTCCAAGAACCTCGAAAAGTGAAGACTACGCTTCAGAGGGTTGGAAGAAATCTTTGTAAGGATTCAAGCAAATCAAGGAAGTCGCATAAGAAGTTTGATAGCTACATGCTCTCGAGGACGTAGCATTTGAGGAGTCCATATGATAAAATGTGGTATACTACAACAAGGTCAGCATTGGTCGCTCATTTACTTTGTATCAGGAGTGTGATGATACGTTGTTAGTCAAGTAGCTCAACAAGCTTCCATATCTCGTAAGTCAGCGACTACTCAAAGTTTGATATGAAGGATTTAAAGCGCCGCTAAAGAAAATTCTGGGAATATATCCGTATGTAGTCGAGCAAGCTTTTCTCACATAGAAGCGGCTAAGTATCGAGAAAATTTAATAAGATTTGTACGGCGCTCCGCAAAAGCCTATCGATACTCCTAGTGTTTAATGCACATTTATCGGTGGCATTTGCACCTAAGTCGTCCAAGAAAAGGAATACATGTCCCGTGTTCCTATGCCAGTGAAGCTGGAAGCTCTGATGGCGCTAAGTAGTCTACCTCGGGGACGTGGATCTCGCATACGCCAGTCACGTTGTTATGTTCAGCGGGCAGAGCCCGTAGAAACGAGCATCGCAAGTAAGTCAAAGCAAGAGCATAAGATATCTCTGTATGACATCCATGCCCTTGCCAAGTAATGTAAATGTTGTATTATTTCCGAATATTCTGACATTTCCGACTACGTTTAGATGCTGACAAAGAAAAGATCGACGACCCATTATGCTTCACTTTGGGTGGGTTCTCATATGAAATGAGTGGCTTCCCTCAGAGTCCATGCCTTTACTCTCTGGTTTACCCACTAAGCAGGAAAGATAAAATTAATTTCTGATGTGTTCTACAAAAGCAGGACCACCGGTAGGATTAAATACCCGATTCTGACTGCTACCTACGACAAGCCTATCACATAGATCATGATACTGAGCGCAATACGTTTCACCTGCCATCAAGCTTCATCACGAGATAAATAAACACAAACACGTGAAAACATCATTTCTCGAGGAAATGAAAGAGAATCGCCGTGAAACAAAGTTCTCAAAATTTTATTGCATAACCCAAATGATATAGCTTGACGGGGTTCGATTCCCTCGAGCAAAGCTCAACATCGCTTGAACTCTCGCTCAACGCTCGTAGCCAAGTACGCCTACGGCAGAGCAACACCGGTGCAGCCACATCTGCTATTTTTGCGTATCTCTCATGATGCTCGCATATCTGGCACATATTTTTCACTATTTGGGCACATCTCGTACTTCTCGAAAGTACATCCGGGTGCATTCCGTGCATCAGCTGGTAACGTGAGCACACCGTACTTTATCCTGCCGCAATTTTCGCCTGCTGGCCGGTGATCCTGCTTTCCTGCTATCTCGACATCGCGGTACAATTCCCAAGATCATCAAACAATCTCGAATTTAAATGAGCTTGCTCCCCCACATCTAAACTTTTATAGCTGGCTTTCGCCATGGCCTTTTATATAAAGCATTTTTTATTTTTCCACGCACTAAATAGTTAATGATTTACTGATTAGACATATAAACTATTTCATACCTCTAAATTTCATATTCTTCCTTTATAAATAAATTTACATTGTCAAGACGCGAATTGGCTCTGTACATTGATAGTATACCAATGCAAAAATCCTCTTATTATTTCTTTCAAGTTATTTACTTAATCCATATACATCTTCTTTATAACTAACAATTTATTACCAGACTTTCTTGAAGCTGAAACCAAAGTGGTTGTTCTTGAATGTTGTTAACGGTGGCAGTGGTGGGGATGTTGCTGAGGAGACGGTGGTTTGTGTGGACTCTGGAGAGTATGGTGTTGAGCTGTTTGTGGTGATAAAGATTATGATACGAACCAGATTTCAAACATTTGACAATTGGTTGGCATTTCCGTTGACTGTCAATAGTTGACTTTATGAACCTGTCAACTCAAGAGATAATCAAATTTCTTATTTTTTGGCAATTAATCGTAAAGAAATTCAATTGATAATATCGTAGCAATTTTCCTAACAAGATAGCAAAAATGTACTCCCTATATTCCACGAAGATTGTCCATTAAATTTTTAGTGAACAAAATTAATAAATTTATTAATAATAGATAATTATTACACATAACTTCAATTTAAATCAAAATTATCGTATGTAGTAAAACAAATTAAACTTCTAGCATTTTAGGAGACTAGGGTGTTTATGTTTATGTGTATGTGTTCTAAATTGTGCACAATAAAATTTTGTCCCTAAAATTTATCAGATTTACAAATTGGCCCTGGCATATATAACTTCCAATGTTTTTTTGGGTCAAAGTTCAACATCGCCATTAATCGAGAGATCATTCTATAATAATTATATCATTTTCAGAAATTACATTGCAATAGTACAATTATTTTGGACTAAAATATAACTTGTATTTGTTAGATGATACTAAATCTTTATGACTCCAACCTTTATTGAAATTTAAACATTAGAGGTTACCCCACAAGCTCATGCAATCAAGGCCCAGTCAATTATAATGTTGCTTGTATTTATCTACCGACGTATCGTGCATTTGAGAAGATATTCTTGTAATAGTGTTTCTCTTGCATTACCCCCTGAGTAAATTTAAAGCCATCTAATTTGTCACATCCACCACAACATACATCAGTGCATCAAATTGACAAATTGCTTGCCATCTCTAAGAACACGGTATATTTCCTATATTTCAATCTCTATTTATTTTAATTGATATTTTTGTTTTTAAATAAAAAATTAATCATTAATTAATTTTTATTTCTTATACCAATAAATGTAACATTTATGTTATTAGAATTTTTAGAATTTTCAAATATAATTACCAAGCTAATCTTGATCAAATTATTTTTTCTCAAAAACGAAAACGTCAAATAATAAAATCAATAACATAAAGTACAAAATAGAGCAATACTATTTTCAGAAAGACACACATAAAATGAAAGTAACTGTATAGGACCACTAAATAAGTTCCATTATCAAGTTTTAGTTGGAAAATTGAATTATTGAATAGAAAAAACAGAAAATACCTAAAGATGGTCTTATTGAAATTTTAACGTATGAGGCCTAGGATAACCTCTAATGGATGAACACATCTAATTTGGGTCCCACTTGCCACTTGGTAATCCTTAATTGTGGACTTGAAGCCAATAAGATTGAAGAGCTGAGATGATTACTAAAATTCAACCAATGAGCTTCAAGATAAGACTCTACAATGTGGGACACATTGATGTAAGAACTCGATTTTGAAAGATGCGATACATAAAGTCTTATGTATAATGTTCGAATGAGTAACACTTGTAGTAGTAATGCTAGAGCGAATAATATCAACACTGTTACTGAATAATAATGACATTATGTTCGATGAGTTAATATGCCCAGATGCATAAAGAATTTGGATTTACATATAATTGACTTCAAACATCCCTCTTTCATAGAGAAGAATGTTAAAGAAAAGAAAATTATTGTGTCTGATGTGTTGTGACAAAATCAGAATTTTTATATAGGAAAATCGAATTACTCGATATCATACTTATAAAATGAAATATAAAATTTTAGGAAGAGAAAGCAAACAATATAACTTTTAAGAAAATAACAATAATTTTTGGAAAAATATTTACTAAATTTAAATTTTCAAAAACTTAGGAAGAACGGCTGCTCACATGGTCCCATGCCCCCAATGCTGATGTGAAAGCATATATACATGAAGAATTTCAGTTTTCCTGTTACGTTTCACTTCAATCCAATGTATTACTTCTAGACTTCTCGAGAACCTGTACAAACCTATAATACTTGAACTTTTTCCAACTGTTCATATACTTAACTAATTTATCCTGTTTAACTAACAGTCCCACTATTCTGTGGTTTTGCCAATTTCATAAGAATCCATGATGAACACTGATGCATCCAATACTGCAAATGTCCTGGGAGGCAAGACAGTAAGAGCTTGCGATAGCTGTTTGCTCAGGAGGGCACGCTGGTTTTGCCCTGCGGATGATGCTTTTCTTTGTCAATCATGTGACAATACAGTGCACTCGGCGAATCAGTTAGCTAGCCGACATGAAAGAGTGCGGATTGGCATATCATCTTCCAGAGATATTAATGTGAAAGGCCATGATTCTGCACCGGCTTGGCATCAGGGATTCACTCGAAAGGCGAGAACACCAAGACATGGTAAGCAAACAATATTCAATTCTCGATGTCTAGTACCGGAGATTGGCTCAGATGAGACTACACAAGAAGATAATGAAGATCAATTTCAATTCCGTGTTCCAATTTTCGACCCCTTTGATGCAAAGCTTTGCTCCATGCCTAAAGACGTGGACAACTTTTGGGGAACTGAAGGCGATGACATTATTATTGGAAATGAACTGGACAAATCGTTTTATAATCATGACGATTTTGCTACAGGTACTGAGAGCTTGTTGACAGTGCTCAACGAAGATATCGGCTCTTGTGACAACGATCAGGATGCAAACGTTATAGACGTCTGCTTTGAGACGTCAAAAGTGAAGATGGAAGACAACGACGAAGAAGTGAAAAATGTCATAGCATGTCATGTGGATCCAGCACTAGATATGGCATCAGGAGAGTCACTGAATTGGGACATTGATTATGAAATGGGAGAGCACCAACAAGAGCATAAGATAGTAGTATCCCAAGTCAGTGAGACACCATCAAACAATCAAGCAGGAGTAAATTGCAAGAGAAAGATGCATTTAATTCTTAACTATGAGGCTGTTATAACTGCTTGGAACAACCAAGGGTCTCCATGGGCAGATGGAGTCATACCAAAGCTCAATCCTGATAATTGCTGGTCTGATTTCTTGGTATATTTTCTATCACAGCTCTTTCCTGAGACTAAGGATGTAAACGAGCCGAAACTTTCCGAACTTTATCATGGTTCGGTTCGACTCGAATATAAGATTTGAAAGTTCAGTTCCGCTCGAAGTTCGAATGAACTGAAAAAATTGAAGTAAGCTTCGGAAATTCAAGTTTCGAAGCCCACCGCATAATAAAATAAGAACAAAATTGAAAAATTCCATAAAATAGAACCGGTTCAACCTAAAATGAGTTCTTAACATGGTCAAAAACTTAATCAACTCTTTTCGAATCAAGAAGCTTCTATTATTTTACATCTATGACTATATTGCTGGGTTATTGCTAATAAAAACAGATAATTACTATAAATTTTCTTAATATAATGGATGGTGAATAATACTACAGGATGCATGTGGAGGGGTGCATACATATGGAAAACTTGGAACTAAAGGTAGAGATGGAGGACGAGAAGCAAAAGTATCAAGGTACAAAGAGAAGAGAAGAACAAGACTATTCTCAAGGAAGATTAGATATGAAGTGAGAAAACTAAATGCAGAGAAGAGACCAAGAATGAAGGGTCGGTTTGTAAAGAGGACAAACATAGCAGGAGCTTCCAACTTGCCTACATAAGTCCATATATGATCAATAACTCAAGTTGATCATACCAGTAGATTGGATGGTTTAGACTTAGCACATAGGAGCAATAGTTGCGAAGAGTTTCTGTTAACCTCTCTCATAATTAATAAATTAATGTAAATTGTATTTTCACTGCCACATGGACTACTACAAATATCCTTAACAAGTAATGAAATCTTAAACCTGAATTACTTGCCCCATTTGTTCTGACCAAGTGCAGTTTATTAACCGTTATCGACACTTGACTTATTAGAGCGTAATATATCAACATATGTATAAAAGGCAGTAAAGTAAATAATACAGAAAATGGTAAACCAATCTCTGTGATAATCGCAGAAGACCTGCGGCCCTATAAGAACCCGCCTGAGTAATTCCACTACGATACGGAAAAGTTAATTGGCTAATAAGGAACTTATACGAATACGTCACATTCTACTACGCCCCAATCCCCACCTCAAATAATGTAAGACCAGTGATACACCTATCTTCTTCTATTCTCCCAATACCTCCCAAAATTGCCTCGAATTTACAACGATTATCTCAAATACAAGCTCTGGGCGACTGCTATAACGTTAAGTTATAAATTAATTAAAGAATTACAAGAAAGAGTATCTTCTAACACATTTAACTTACACACGCACTCATTTCTTTTAGCTCACACAATAGTAATAAACTCTTGATAAATGTGATCATCAACACGGCTTGTGCTTGAGCTCCATATATGTAGTAGGTTGTGTCAAGGCTATGCCTCCAAGAAAGGTCTCTAATGGCTTCTGACTTCCCTTATCATACGAGATAATGCTCTCATTCCAAATACTTATCATGCATAACAATTGTGATCTTTGCCGGCATCTTCTTAACACAAAATCTTCTCGAAGAATCCATAATACAAACGATTCCTTAAATACAAAACTCCCTTAATCAAACACCACTCGACGTCTTGTTTCCCAAGTTACACGTTCTCTTCCTGATAGTTGATTAAGAACACATATTTGCAGCCAGTTATTATCTGTAGCCTCCTTCTGCAGCGGTAACACTTGGAATATATATGTCCAGAGTACCTTTCACCTGTTATGACCAACTGTTATAACAACAGTACTCATTTGAAAAACTTCATCCAACTTCACTGCATCAACATTTACCATCCGAAAGCGCTTCATCACAGCACTGTAAGATTCTCCCACCATCTTAATTAGCGAATGAACAAAAAAAAATTATATAACGTAACGAATCTAACTAATATTATTTATATAAAGAAAAATATATAAATTTAGGGGACGAACAACTTAATTTTTGAATAAATAAATGGTAAAATTTTATTTTTGAATAGTAAAAATATTTTTTTTGAAATTTTTGAATAAACAAAATCCATTTCTTAAACTTTTAAATATGATGAATGATTCATCATGATTCAACCTAAAAAAAACTATATATGTACGGTATAAGCGGATTGATGAACTCTAGGAGAATCGAGATTTAAATTTCATCGCTTGAGATTTCATATTTTGTATTCACCTAGTTAACCGATCACTTACATTAATCCTATTTTGAAAACTCTAAAATTGAAGTGTAACTAGGTGAATGATATTTATAGTTATATTTGACCTTAATATAACTCATTTACCTTGACAATTAAAAAAATATCCAAAAAAAAACATTTTGAAACTATTCATCTCAATTCACCTCAATTACCCCTATGAAGTTAATTTTTAAGGTTTAGAAACGTTAACTCGATCCACCCGATTCAAAGATACTATAAAGTCTATGCTGTAATTATGATGAGGTAAATAAGACTGATCTTCTGTTACACTTTTGTGATACACTCTCTATTACACTTCTATTATTTATTCATTTTTTCAATATGTCAATCACCCTTTTTTATCGGCAAATGATAACGCCAGAAATATTTTCATATCAAGTAGAGCATCATTTTGTTTAATCTTCGCTTTTATACCTCTTTTGGTTTTATGATTTTAATTGTAATATTGGTTGATAAAATATTATCCTTTCTATTTGGAATAATGAAATAACATAAATATTTTATTATTAATAGTTAAGATCAGGATGAAATTAGCTTCTTAATTAAAAAAAGGGTTTAAAAGTGAATTGATACTTGCTCCAAATGATATGAAAATCGCCTTGACAATATCACTAGTCTTTTTTATTGGTATCTACTACTATATCTAATTCAAAATAATTGGTATTTATGTTTTTCGATATTTAATTACTAATAATTTTGATCATTAAAAAATGAAAAATATAATATTTTGTTTCAAAAAGCAAAAATGACAAAAAAAAAAATTGAATTGTAAGTAGTAATGAGAAGCGATGAAAACATGATCGACAAGAGCAAGATGCTTGAAGATTGAAAAAATGAATAAATAATAAAAGTGTAAAGAGTCGCCAACAAAATCGAGAACATTAAATAAATAAAGAGTCAAAATGTAGCAAATAAGATAAGGCGGGAGATATAGATGGTATATAGATAGGCAGCAAATTTAACGGAATTTAAAAAGGTTATGGACCTCCCATAGAAGACCCAACGACACACTCAATGATGTCCAACCATATCACACAATTAACTCTGCATTACTAACACTCTCATCATACAACAAATAGACACAATTCATATCATTAAATTTCATATTAACAAATCATTATTTCTTTTTTGTTTTTTGCCATTACCTTTAAGGTACATTCTTTTTTGTGTTCTTGTTTTTCAATTTGCTTTGCTTAAGTGTTGTGATCAAATATCAATCTTAAAATATCGCATTTTTCCTCATTTGTCCTGATCAATGATAAAAATAACATATTTTGCTTGTTGGGTTTTCTACCTTTTCTTGGTTAAGATGATCATATGTTAATTTTTTAAGTTGAGTTAGTAAAACTTGTTAAATTGTACTCCCTCCATTTAGTTTTGAATTTGATATTATTTAGGAGTAATTTTTAATTCAAATATATTTGTATATGTTTATAGATATTTGTATATGTTTACAAATATTTGTACTATCAATGATAATTTTAATTCATATCAAAGTTATGGGTTACAATCAATGCTATACATTTTAGCCATTGAAAAACAAAGTCGATGATTTTCTGAATTGGCGGTAGTAACATATAATGGTTTTTTTCTTCTTTTAATTATCTTTTCTTGTGTTGCTGATGCTCATTAAAGATTGTGTCTTTTCTCTGTTTTGCATGCGTTGCTGCACATTATAATGTCATGTCTTTGTTCTACTTTTGTATGCATAATTGCACCTTAAACTATTAAAGCTCATGATTTATGTTTCTTTGTATGTACTGGTGATTGTCACTTGAGAAATTTCTTGCTCTTTTCTTTTGTTTTATAGTGGTTATAATTTATGTGACTGTCAGAAATGGTGCCTTGAATCAAAAGTCAGGCCTGTTTTGCTGAAGAGGTCGGGAGTGAGGTCGACGGCGCCTGGTCCCGACTGTCCCTACCGCCGTCACATTTCGAGTCCGGGTTGGAGTTTGGGAGGAGGTCGGGACATGCCTGGTCCCGACATGGGCGGTTTCTCGAGGCAGCTTAGAGCTCTCGGTTCTATAAATACTCTTCACTGATTTCGAGCCTCCAATCCTCAAAAACTGACATCAAGGCAGCTTATCAATGTAGAAGCAGGATTCTCATCGCTTTTGAGCTGTTTATTCTATTCTTCTGGTGAATAAGATACGCAAGTCAGATTCGTCTGGTTGCCTTTATTCTTCTAGAAGTTCCGAATAGTCAAGTAATTATACAAAGCCAAGGCTGATTTAATAACAGGTTCCTGTAATCTCTATTCTAGAATAGTATGTATTGGCCAATTATATTCTCTCAGCGTGTTCATCTGGCCATCCGAAAGTGCTAGTTTTAGCTCAAGTCCTGTACTCTTCCCTTTATTATGCTGAAATTTGTCTGCGGCACTATCTCATGTTAAATTCTAACACATCGCTGTAGATACCACGTTAGCATCTCTGCCTCTTTATTTTCGCACTTTTAATTTAATTCCTTTATCTTAGATCAAGAATCTGCCTATTATATCAAACATGCTCCGCCTGCTACAACAAACTCAGACGAGCTTCTGACCACGGCTACATTAAACAGAAAAGCATTTAAATTTGTAGTAAGCTTCTCAATTAAATAATTACGACTATGACTTATTTGAAGTTTAGTTCCCGCCTCTATAAGAGGAAATTGCCACATAGTTTTTAATTCGGCTGCTCACGACGCACTAGTTGCTTACATACTCAGTCAAAGTTCTTGATACATCGGAGTTAAGTTCTTCAACAAACCAATTTTACGGTTCCCGGTGGTTACCACGCTACGCTACTATCAGACGGTCGGTCGCACGTCCTAAAGAGAGGCGCCAAGCAATGCATAAGGTCTCGAGCGGTATCATTGCTTATCACAATAAGACACGATTTCGGCCGGACATGGCCTTAGTTGCCGATGCTCATATATTTTACAATCACGCTGGTTCTCGATTACGAATGCTCCCCGCACATCAACAAGTGCCGACATGTTCCCATATGACTACGAATTTGTTATCTCCGAAGCCTCAAGTAGGGATGTTAAGGCGGGTTTATTTCTTTATAAGCGGAGGTCGACTTTTTATGTTCACCGCGATTCGAAAGCGCGCTAAAACATGAAACTTTGTATGTTTCGCAAGGTGGACGCTTTTCTTGATCAAACGGCCGCGCGCTGGGAAACAAAGCGTAGTTGTACCACTCGGAGTCGTGAGCGTCGAGGGCACGGACACTTCTTGATCACTTTCAAAGTGACAAATACCCAATGGCTCTCGAGGGTTTCTCGTTGAATATCACAAGATAGCCCAAGGAGTCCCGGTAACTACCGCTCCCTGGGGCACCTTTCGCAGTACGACAATGGGAGCTTAGCCTTACGCTCGGTTGTGTAGGAACTCCCGGGTTCTCATGTGTCATATGTCATTTGAGACTATCGATTTCATTGCATCGTCATCGAGAGGAGATTTCACTTCGGTGGTCCAAGCATCATAGCCGATCGCTTTTCAAGCATTGGGTTTGGGGAAAAAGCGGATGTATGAATCTGCATTTCTCATGCTAGCTGATGGTGGCGTAAAGCATACTATATACTAGTTCTCGCTTTCTCGCTTTCGGGTTCTTTACAATGTGGTCATGTTATTAGCAAATGAATATTCCCTGTAGCCATGGCCCAACGGTGTTTTGACTTCGCTAACCGATTGTTTCGCCACTTGCCCCCGCGATGTGGCAATATGTAAATAAATGTGCCTTAGCATCTCTTTCAGCGCTCATTGATTACCATCCGTCACATCTCCAGCATCGCTTGGCGATTCCGTACGCTGAGTACATTTTTGTACATCCGGGCGCATTTCGTACAACTTGCCCAGCTACGTGGCAAAGGGGCTACGCGAGGTGAAAGCTGCCGGCATTATCTATCTCTTCTCGATATTCATCCGACACATTCGAAAATCAAGCCAGGTATCCGGGTACATTCGGTACGTTGAGTACATTCCCTTTGTACATTCCGACACATTTCCGTACAATCCCGCCCGCGATAGCACATGCTGAAGCGATGCAATTTTAACATTGTTCATCTTTCTCGCGCTATCTCGACACATCTTGCCACATCTCGAGTACTGGGTACATCTCGTTTCTACTATTCGAGCATCGCGTTGATACTTCAAGACATTCCAAGGCACTTTTTGGGCTGCTTCCGATTTTCTATATCTCGTAAGTGATCTAAGCCGTGCTGAGATTTGTCGAACGCGCTCAATCAAAAGTCGCTTGCTTGGCCAAGAGGTTTTATGAGGTCGACATGCCTCGGGTCCTTTAAGTCTCCGACCGCCGGGCCACATTTCGAGTCCAGCCTGAGTTCGGTGTTCGGACATGCCCGGTCCGTGAGCATGGTCCCGACGCTGGCGGTTTCGAGGCGGTTTTGGTTTTTCGGTGCCTATAAATACCCCTTCACTTTGGCTGAAATTTAATCCTAAAATCTAATCACAGAAAAGCTTATTAAATGTAGAAAGTTAAAGGCTCCTCGAATGTTTTGTACTAAGTATTCTATTCTTCTAGAATAAGGCATTAAGTTTTCATTTATGTGTCAAGCTCTGCCCTTTCCGAGTTCTCAATAGCTGTTACTACACAACTCGTCATGCATTAATGGCTCGGGTAATTCTATTCTCTAAGTAATAAATTGCATACAATTCTATTTTTCCTGACATAACATGCATACATTCATTGGGCGAACTCAAGTTTGTATTCCCTGCTTTTTTTCATTATAGTGAAATCTGTTCTCCTCGCTCATGGGATTAGTCCTAAATTATTATTGTTGTAATACTACGCTAAAAATCTTTTGTCTTGGGATTTCTCCGCAAATCGTTCTGCGATAAGAAATACGTCATGCTATAACAAGAATAATTCCCCTTCCGACAACGTGTGGATGATAAGATGACGCTTTAGTTCGATTTCTGATTATAAATGAGTTCTCAATGAGGGTAACAAATGACATTATGAAATGAGTACTGCGAAGATTACTCAGATGGTTAAAGAGTTCATACCATGTTAAGCTATTATGAATTAAAGTTAGAATCCATTGATTTTGATGTATGCAATGTGATGCATGATAATTTTGTCATTAATGGATTATCATTAATATAGTGAACATTCGATAGAATTTGGTGTTTTTGGATTTCAGTCCCTGCTGGGTATAATTCCAGGTTTGTCACTAAAGACATGGTCATCTACTTTCTGTTTTCGGAGATGACGCTACTGATAGGCAATACGTTTTCTTAGTTGATGATGCTGGAAAATATTGAAGACATTGTGAAAAACTGTGTTCAATTCATGATGATGATGTGATGAAAGAAGTAGTGGAGAATTCTGTAAGGAAAAAATACTATTTTGTTTCTAGCACTACTGCGCTAGTAGTCGTTTTGTTCATTCTCTTCAGGAATCCAGCTGTTCTTGGCCCCATGTTAATCATGCAATTCCATTTTGCTGTTGATTCGTTTTTTTTTTTCATTCTCATTTTTGGATCGCTAATTTGTTTAACAACTACAAGACATTGTAACAAGTTCGCTAGAAATATTATTTTAAAATCTTGTTTGGCCATGTTCATCTTGCATTATTTTAATCCTATTTAATTTTGGGATTTTTCAGCTCAAGTACTTCTCTTGCCGCCACATTCACCTAAGTAGTCCTTGTGAGCATTTGTTCATCAGGACCGTTACCATTGCCAATTTATGCCTCTTGAACATTTATCTCAAAGTCGTTCTTGATGCGGGGTGAACCATATCTTCACTTTCTGTAAAGACTTCCCTCTCCTACACCAGCAAGAATCATTGGATAACTTGCTTCATGATGGATTCCCAAGTTAATGGTCATGGTAGACTCAGTCGCACAAATATTCCAATAAGTGCTGAAGTATTTGAGCCATCGTCAATCAGTAATGGTAAGGCTGATGCTGAACCCATTGGATTTATCTTTCGATTAGATGCCTGAGCTTAAAAGTGTGACTAATGCACTTTTTTGCAATTTTACTTCTGAATATACCACAGCGAAGCACCGTACAAGTTTGATTATATGGATAAACAGTGTGCTTCCAAGCTTATGTTTGCCAGTAAATGCTTCAGATGAAGATCTTCGAGCATTTCTAGTCGATGGTGCTGTTTTATGTCAATTACTGAATAAGTTGAAACCAGGTTCTATAACTGAGGTACTTTATGTTTCTGACCTTGGGGGAAATTTTGTCCCGACAATCATGGTGAGTCCCTCTTATATTTTTTCTTAATCCTTTGTCTGTTTCAGCATGCAAGTTCAGGTCAATCTGCCACCAATATTAACAAGTTTTTCTCAGCTATGGATGAGATGAGGTTGCCCATATTTCAGAAAGTAGACCTTGAAAACGTATATTCATAATCCAACTCTTTGTCCACTCTCAACTTGTATAAATTTCAATAATATGGCTCTGAAAAAGGAACGTGCAGCTTTGTAGTTGGTTGGTTTGAATGAGATAAGGAGCAATACAGGCTACTCCATGTGCAATACAAACACTCAAAATCCTGAATATGAATATTTAGTTCTCAATTAGGCTTCCTTCTCTGAATTTCATATTTTAGCATGTACAGGGTTCTATGAAGATTGTTTTGGATTGCCTTTTGACACTCAAGACACATTTCATGTCAGTTACTGGGGTTGCTAGTGGTGCTCAGAGGGAACCACTATCTCAAATAAATACTAGTGATGAGAGTCGGAAGGTTACTTCAGACTCGAGATTTCAACGTGCATTGGATAGTCCAATAAAGACGGATAGTCCAACAAAGATGGGTACATTTCTTTTTTAGTTGCCCTCTCTTTCATGATCTCATTTCCTCGGATGTGTTTTCATTAATTCTTACAATTTTTTCTTCTTCTGAAATGGTCATGTTTACTATAATTTCTATTCATTTATCCTGCCCTCCAATCTGGTCATCTATGAGACCATGATTACAACATACAAGATCTGGTGTTCCTGGCCATCTCAGATTTACAACTATACTATTTTCTTCCTTCACCTTCCGTAAGTTTATATGTCATTATTAAGTATCTCATACTTTAAAATCGACCTTTGCAGGGCTATCACCTACACTACCACATCACTCTGGCCACAAACTTCAGGAAGTGTATCAGCTTAAACGAGGATGCTATGCAGATATTCCCGAAGCTAAGATTTCAGAGATGATGAAGTCTAATAACTTCGATGTATATGTTCGTTTCAGTTTCAAGGCCTACCTGACCACACTCTTGGATGTGTTTAAACATTAATTTTCGTTTTTGTCTGCAGAGTGCCCCTACTCAATCACTCCTAGCTGTCGTGAATGGAATTCTAGATGATAGCGTTGAGAGAAAAAATGGGGAAATCCCTCATGTATGATCCAATTGCATGGAATGTTATAACATATCATCATGATAATGATATTCTCTACTGAATTTAAGTGATTTGTTTCAGCGCATGTCTTCCCTGCTGCGAAAAGTTGTGCAGGAAATTGAGAAGCGTATTTACACTCAAAACGAACACCTAAAAATGGTATTTCTTCTGTTAGATAATTTTAAGAGCAGCTCCTTCAGATTGACTCATTTACATAGAGCATCTTCTTGTCTGAATTTGCAGCAAAATAGTACTTTCAGGGCTAGGGAGGATAAGTATAAATCGAGGATTAGGGTGCTTGAAGCCTTAGGTGAAGAAACAAGGGTAACTGATATACACTCTACTTTTTTGCATATACTGACCATCACCTAGTATAGTTTCTTTCCATGACAATTTAATTTATTGAATGTTGCTGTTGCATGCCAGAGTCAGCAAATAAAAGTATCCCAGTGTGTTTTGGTTATTTCCAACTGAAAGTAATTACTTCCTCTGGGGAATCTGGTCTAAAACTATAGGTGTGAAGCTTGGATGGACTGATCGGGTTACTTGTTTATTTCTTTCATGACTGTACTGTACAAATCCCAATTGTTTTTCTTGTTCTTCTGTGTTTTTTTTGTTCTTCTGTGTTTTTCTTAACGATATCTAAAATTCATTTAATCTGCTCATTGAACTGAAAATTGGCGATATAAAGATATGGTCTCGTTATACAATTTCTTTTAGATGAGATAGGACTTTCGTAATATGGATTAACTAAAATACAATAGCAGGATATCGAATTTTTTAAATTATACCCCCCTTGTTCTATTTGATTATACTCCCCCTTGTTCTATTTGAATGATCTAATTGACTTTCTTCTTTTTACTTTTTTACAAACATTTAAGATTTGACCTTAAAGATTTATACAAAACATCTTTAGTGAAATAGTATCATTTAAAATATGTTTGGGTCAACAACATTGTAATTTAAAATGGTGATTAGTTTGTTATAAAGTTTGATCAAAGGTTTGAGAGTTAACCAAATAAACGTCAACTAGATAATTATGTAGAATCGGAGACATTACAAACATGTCATGAGAAACAATTGCAGGATTGATTCTTATAGTTTGATACTTGGCTTCTACTAGTAATTATTAGTTCCGTTAGAGGCTGAGTAAGTTGGTTTTTGTGGCTCCTGATTCTTGCAATGGCGATCGGTATCATTCTTAATATTGTGATTGAGCCTGCAATTTCTTTTACTTTCTCGTTTTCTTTGTATTGAGAAAAATCATATTCCAGACTGACCCCGCCAAGACAGATGAGAAAAACAAAGTTTTGGAGCAAGATCTGATCAGATTGTTGAAAGAGAAAGATGAACACAGCAAAGAAATTGCAGGTCTTAAAGAAGAGTTACAAGTAGCTAGGAAAACAAATGGGAAAAATACGAAAGATGACCACAGCCAAGACGTCGCAGCGCTAAAAAAAGAGCTAGAAGTAGCTAAAAAAACTTGTGAACAAAAATGCTTGCAAATAGAAAAAGATGCTAAGGAAGCTCAGCATAAGCTTGAAGAAAAGTTGAAGGAAGTTGTCAATCAGTTGACAGAATCCAGAAGTAAAGTTAAGGAGCTTGAGGCATCTTCTGAGTCAATATCAAAGCAATGGAACAAGAAAGAAAACATCTACCACATATTTACAGATTTCCAGCTTGGTGCACTTCGAGTATGTTTTGATCACACCATAAATTATAATCTCTTCAATCTATATATTAGCCGTTCTCCCTTTTCGAGGCAACACTTATAACTTTTGATATTATTACGAAAAGTGAATCTAAAGCATACATTTTCATATTGTTTGTTACATCAAGAAATTTATGGTCAAAAGTAACCCTGAAAATGTTAAGAATCGGGAGAGGATGTTTCGTATGTTCTCTATAATCGCTAATTTTCATAACAAAATTCTTCAGGAACTGAGGTACTCTTCTCAATCAATAAAGCAAGAAGTTACGAAAACACAGAAAGGTTACTCTCAGGAATTCAATCAATTAGGTGAACATCCAGGACTAGTATTCCTTCCAAGTATTTTGTATATCTTTGAGATCACACCATTGAATAATGTGTGAATCAATTCGAATATGAATATGTTCGCATCTGCATGCTTGCGACATATTGATGCTTTTCTCTTCACCTTAGGGGAACACATAAGAGAATTGCAAGACGCATCCCAAAGGTATTATGATGTCCTTGGTGAGAACCGGAAACTACACAATGAGCTCCAAGAGTTAAAAGGTATAATTTAGTTTTGGATGTCATAAGATTAACAACTTTTTGTTTTTTGTATTCATCTATCTCTTTTTGAAGGAAACATAAGGGTGTACTGTCGGATAAGGCCATTTTTACCTGGACTGAAAGAAAAGAATTCGACCATTGAATACATAGGAGATGATGGGGAACTAGTTGTTGTAAACCCTGCCAAACCTGGTAAAGAAGGACGCAGGTTGTTTAAGTTCAATAAAGTCTATGGTCAACCATCAACACAAGGTAATGCTTAAAAAAATCATCTTCTCCATCTGTTTCAGTATGAATGAGCTACTTGAAAATTTCACACCAAATTAGGGTATGTAGTTGACTTAGGGTTAGATGTATCATTATGTCATTGATTAAAGTAGAATAAAAAGTTTTGTATAAAACATGGGGACCAACTACTGATGGAAAGTTCGTAATAGTATTTTGATATGAATCACATGAGTCTACCATTTCAATATGAATAAGGATATAGCTCATCATTGTGGAATAAACTAAGATATTAAGTAGCCTCAAACTGGAACTGAAAGAGTATAGATTTTTGTGGAAATAGATATTTCTTATAGAATCTTCTGTTGAATTATTTTTGTATTTCCGGGATCTGAGACTTCATTTTCACTACAGGTGACGTGTTTGCAGATATTCAACCATTGATTCAATCAACTTTGGATGGATACAATGTATGTATTTTTGCATATGGCCAAACTGGTTCAGGAAAAACTTACACTATGGTATAAATTCTCTTCCTATACTAAACCATCATTTAATTTTTATTTCATTTTTTATATTTTGGTCATGATTGATACCTTGGTTCAGATGGGCCCAAATGGAGCAAGAGAAGAACAATGGGGTGTTAATTATCGAGCTCTGAACGATCTTTTTCGTATCTCCAAATCCAGGGAGTCTAACTTTACATACGAAATTAGTGTGCAGATGGTAGAGATCTATAATGAAAAAGTTCGTGATCTGCTGTCAGCCGGTTCTGATCAGAAGAAATATCCTTCCATACTTATCTAATCTCAATATATTTTGTATGTATGTTGAAATAGAATCTCTATGAATCTTTGCCTCAGTCACTAATATATAATAACTGATTTACGCTGATGCTAGCCGCATGCAATTTTGAGAAAGTATTTACACCAGATCATATTGTTCTATGTTCCGATCTATTGTTACAATCTTGATGTTATTAGTAATAATATAAGGGATACCTCTGTGCTCCTTAATTTGCACACACTTGGGATATTATCCAACTCCCAATCCAGTGGTTTAGCTGTACCAGATGCTGCCATGTTTCCAGTCAAGTCAACTTCTGATGTCCTGGAATTAATGGATGCTGGACTGAAAAATACAGCCAAGAGTGCCACTGCTCTAAATGAAAGAAGTAGTCGGTCACACAGGTTGTAATTCTGCTTTATTTTGAGTTTCATATTTTAGGTGATTTTGAGTCTACTTAATCTAATGACTCAACTTCGCATGACAGTATTATCACTATTCATGTTCGTGGAACTGATTTGAAGACTGGTTCGACTGTGATGAGCAATCTTCATTTGGTAGATCTTGCTGGAAGTGAAAGAGTAGATCGATCTGAAGTAACGGGTGACAGACTCAAAGAAGCACAACATATAAATAAATCATTGTCTGCTCTGGGAGATGTCATTTTTGCTTTGGCTCAAAAGAATTCACATATTCCATACAGAAACAGCAAACTAACTCAAGTCCTTCAGAGCTCTTTGGGTATCTAAATATTATTTACATCTATAACTCATTATCACTTTTCTTCATCCTTAAGATCTGGTTGCCTCATAATTTAGCCGACTAGTATAATTGAAATAAAAAGTACTGTTCTGCTTTACTAGCTGTTGCTGCTACCAGTAATATGGGGTTGAATTCTCTAATTTTCCGATGACATCTATTTAATTAACATCATTTAGCCTAATAGCATTAACTACTCAAATACTATTATTGCTGTGGCTGCGCTTTCTATTCTCTGGAACTAATAAATTACTATAATATGATGTCTTGGTAAACCTTAAAGAATTTAATTTGTATCCATCTCATATTGGTTGTAAAATTAATATTTCAAAGTGGCTTTATCCAACTTTGAGCCAGACCATAGTGAATTGCTCGATCCGTGTGTTTTTCTTATATAATGGCACGAATATCTGTTTAATATATATGTATACGGATGTCTATTTTTTAGAAGGAGCTAACTAAGTATCTGCACCTTCTCATCAGGAGGTAAAGCAAAGACGCTTATGTTTGTGCAACTCAATCCTGATGTCAACTCATACTCAGAAACAGTTAGTACCTTGAAGTTCGCTGAACGGGTATCTGGAGTGGAACTTGGTGCTGCTAAAAGCTCCAAAGATGGAAAGGATGTCAGAGAGCTAATGGGACAGGTATGTTATTGATGGTCATCGAAATGAACCAGAAAGCTGGTTAGTTGCTCAAGTTCTATTATCGCTAGAGTAGTTCGAATTGAAATAGATGTTTGATACTAAAGAGGAAAATTAATTGGAGGAGGTTCTGACCTTAATAACAGAATGTCTATTAGAAAAGAAAAGTGTTTTTTGCCAAATGAGATGTAGTATTTGTAGGGTCCATTGGTTAGCTTGAGACATTTATATCTCATATTCTCTAGTTTTTCATCTCACTCAACAAATATATGTGTAGATGTATGTATCATGTATATGCATTTATGTGTAGTTTTAATTCTTGACATGCTTCCACTGGTTCATGTTAGATTAGATGTCTATTCTTCCCTATTTGTTACAGGCTTAAAGATAAAAGGTTTTTTGCAATCTTTTCAATGAGATGCCTTCTGATTTAGTCTTTCATGTTGCAGGTTGCAACTCTCAAAGAAACGATTGCCATGAAGGATGAAGAGATCGATAGATTGCAGTCCCCAAGAAAGTGAGAAACGTCTGACTACTACAGTAAGGTATAATTTTCATCTTCCTCATGCATCCCAATATTTTAGGCATGAACATCAATAATTATTGTTTAACTTCTAAGATAATCCGAGCTAACATATATTAACTTCTTGTTATGACCATTGAATGTTGCGCTTTGTGCATTTCCAGATCTTAGAAAACGAGTGAGCCAGTTTTCGACTAATTCCCTATGATGTTGGCGTATGAAATACTCAGTATCATCTAGCATTGATTCAAGATTCTTGGAACAGTTAATGTATCGATTTTGAGCTGCCATTGATGTTTCTTCCCCAATTGTAAATCTTTACTGCACATATCTGTCTTCTTTGACATCCCATACACAATTTGTCCTCCAATTTCTTCCATAGGACTAGTTTAGACAAGTCATATACATGTATGGCTGATCCCCTCTATAGGCTGTATAGTTGACAATCTAGGATTTATTGTATTTAAAGAGTTCTTGAAAATCAATTCGATTTGAGGCAGTAAGGTGAGTTATAAATGGAGTTTATTAGCTCACATCAAGAAATCAATGTGACTTATTTCATTTTTAGTTACGGAATCTTGTACTCTCCACATCCCAATTTAATCGGAAGTTTTCAACTAAATAGTTATCCCAATTTTGAAGCAATAATTAATCGAAGTAACTTTTGAGTTTGAATCAAAAGAGTCATACTATTAGATACTCCATAATTCTGAGGAAACGTATGGTTGAGTAAAGAAGACAAAGCAATGCCATGCATTGTGATGAGGTTAAAACAGGAGCCATAAATCCCATAATGAATCTCTGAATGGTTTTCATACAAAGACATTAAGATGAAGGCTATGTGGCCGAAATACTTAGTGGTCCAAAGCCTAAGGGGCGTGAACACATATTTTTTTTAATAATTTGAGATGTAAAATTAAACGGCAACAAAAAAATGTGGACCACTTTCAATATTTATTCTTCTCCATTAAAATGTGGATCATTTTCAAAAAATGTGGATCATTTTCAATAATTGGAAACAGTAACGATTATTTCGGTCCCTAACACTAAAGAGATAGTGACCAAAAAGCATACTGATTAAAATATTCAAATCCCTTTCTTCCCACCACCCCACCCCCACCCCTACTCCCTCTGGCTCCGCCACCCCCCCACCCCCTATCCCTCACCATAGTTCCTCCATTCCACAGCCCCAACCAACCACTACCATCACTTCACTATTAGCCCCACTGCCCCTCACTCCTGCCAAATACCATCACCACCACAAGAGAACCTCACCACCAAACAATTGAAACCAAAAAATTAAAATAATTTAGCAGATCAACACCGAACTCGAAGCAGGGATGAAATTAAATAATCGTGGTTTTACGAACTCAAATCGTGATTCGGCCCCATTATTTTTTACGGAGGGTGATGTGAAGTTGATTGTCAACATCATTATCTCCACCGAATTCATCAGCATTTTCAATTTCTTTGATTTCTTCACTTGAGTTCTCACTATTTGGGTTTTGGATCTTAGTGTACGCACTTGGTTTTTGTTTTTGTTTTGTTTCTTGCTCTGTTATTAGATCCAGCAGCTTTTTACTCTTTGACATCAATGGAAACTGCAAAACTGCAAGTGAAGTGAGCAGATTGAGGGGGCCATATCCATGAGGGAGAGCAGATCGAGCAGATTCGAAAGAAAAAATTAGAAGGAAGAAGTAAGCGAAGAAAGTGCTGATATTTTAAGCCTTATACTTACCCTATAATTAAGTTACAGTGACAAAATACTATTTTATCAGGACTAACGCGTATTTTAAGCAGAATATAGTCATTATTGTGCATATGAGTCAAAAATAAGGTAGACACTCAAAAATAAGCAGGTCAACGGAATAATCAGTAGCCAGACACTAAAAAATAAGACACGGCCAATATTGCATACTAAAATCATAAGCATGTTGTTCTCACCAGCCTACCGTGCTCCTTAAAATGTCCAATGTTTTATTAAGAGGTTCTTCTTTTAAGCAAGTTTTTCTATTTCCTCCTTTCCCCCATTTTATAGGATCTCCGATGGAGAAAATGGATGGTGGTGTACGAGGATATGTATAATAAAAAATCTACAAATTCCCTTGTAATATTTGACACAAACATTTTATTTAATAATTGGGAGTTCCGATCCTTTAATAATTATACAATATGTAATTTGTACGTTTTATGTCTCCCATCCATTATTGGAATGTAGTATATATTCGCGATACTTAGCTCACAATTGAGTACTACATATATAGTATAATGGTTATAACCTCTAATAATAATAAGTTCGTGTTTTAAAAAAAAATGAGGTTTCATCGATGGATCGCAGTCATATATTAATGACGAACTGTAATATGAGCATTTTATTATTTATACGCCGCATCGAAATAACAAAATTCTTTTGAAGATCTTTCTGGTGCCTCTGAAAAGAGCATTTATCAAACGATCAGATTACCAATATCTCATAATTTACGCCGACGCCTACACATGGCTGGGCTTCGACATGACTCAGCCGGCCTCTCGATTGATCGAAAAGTCCCGATTGTGGTTTATATCAGCCTTGGCCTCGACTCGAGATACGGTTCTAATCAAGCCAAAGAACCTCGATCCCATATTGCCTGACTCGATCTTTGGCCTCAACTTCGATCCTCAGAATACCGTCGACCTGGCATCATTTGAACCTTTCTTTATTCATTGGGGTCGATCGCGTACCCGAGACACTTCTTTGATTCGTAGCCGACCTAAGATAAATTTCTGACCCTCTTCTTTTCGATTCGTTGGAATTGACCTTATTGAATTGATACGATTCTGTATGACGCTTCAAATACTGACCATGTGACTAATTCAAACCTTAGCAGCCAGTAGCAAGATCGAACTCGACGAACCTCAGAACTTCGGCACAATTCCTATCAAGATCGTGCATTCCCAGCCTTCCGAGCCCGGATGTTGCAGTGGTGAGCCATCGCCTGATCCGCCCACACTTACTGCGGCCTTAAGAAGATGCTTTCAAGTAGCCTGACTTCGAAATTTGAGCTGGTAGCCATTGTTCATCGCCCTCAAAGAACCTGCCTCAATGCCTTCCTCAGACCGGTGCTGACATGAGTAAAGCGGCCTAAATACTGATCCTACTATCGATTTTGCTTATAGGGGCTTTCACAGCGTGTCTCCTACATCTTGATTTGAATATTTGGTTGACAACTCAGCCTCATCGCCTGGGGTCCTTCCTGCGCGCCTATTTCCCTCCCTTTAATGCTTCAGCGCCTCTATTTCAAGGTTTCCCGCTTATCCTTTTCTTTGGAGATTGAAGCTTCCAGGTGCTTTAGGTGATCTTCAACCTTGAATTTTTGAGCTTTCAGGTGCTTCAGGTGCTTCTACTGATCTTCTTCTTTCCGAGCTTTCTCAGCCTCTTTCCACCTCTGCATTCTCAAGGCTTTTCTTCACCATTTCAACTTATGAATTCTTCTTGAAATATGGGGGGTATTTATAGGCTTTTGGACCTTCTTTTGATTGATCAATCCATTTTCGCGATTACTTATCTCACTAGCCGATCATTTGAATTGTTAAGGCATAATATAAACCGTCCGATATTTTGCACAACTTAACCTCCAAGAAACGAAGTAGCGCCCATATGTAGGTTTTGTAAAAAATAGCCATTTATTTAATTCTATTACTTTCTTATTGTATTAATTTAAGCCCCGTACCTTTCGAAAATGCTATTCTAGTTTTAAAATTAGGTTTAATTAATATAAAATCCTAACTTAACATAAAAATTAATTTCGTGTGCTTCAATCCCGAAACCCTATTATTTTCAAGAGATGTCTTACCTTTTTAATTGAAAGTTCAAGTAACTCCTTAATCAACACATGTCATCGCTAAAGGACGATTGTAAATTAATTAAATTCATTCATAAAAAATTAGATTTTATTAATTTAAATTTCGACTGTCTATCGAAACTTCATACATTATTAAGTGGAAATAAAGATGATAGAATAAACTTGGTAAAAAATCATCTAAGAAGAAACTCACAATCATATATTACATATATATTTCTAGAGGAAAAATTTGTAGTAAGTAGTTGTGAAATTGGAAAAAATGTATATGTGTGAAGGCTTATAATTTGAAACAGATCATAAGAGAGAATAATATAGAAAGTTAATTATTAGAAGCCAAAATAAATGTCATGACCTTTGATGGGGTTTGGATGGGAGCCGTATATATATGTCCCATATATGGTTTCGTCTGAAGGAGTGTTAGAAGATGAAAGTGTTGGAGATTTTAACGTATGAATAATATTCTAATATATTACGAATACGTAAATTCATTGGCCACTATTAGCCAGAGCAACAATAATTAAAAGATAAAATATGTACTGCCTTCGAATCAAAGCAAAGAACGGAATAATATGATGGAGATCCCTCGAGCATACAAAGTATAACGCCCCACTGCCCACACTAACGAGCAAACAAGTTCCTCCCATTTTACTAACTCCTTTAAAATATTAAACTACGTAAGAGGTCAGCTTTTAAAAAATCAAATGAGATTTTTCTTACTAGACGACCAAAAAGAGTTAGGGAAGAGTAGCTACTTTCACTATTTTTAAAAGCGAGAAGTGAATGCCAAAAGCGAACGAAAGAAAGCCATCTCCAAAAGCGCTGCCTCGAGGCATCCACGCCTACTTTAGGCTTTCAGAAGTAACGGGGTGAAAACTCTTCCACCTCATTTCTCCTCCCTATTTTAGTCGACTACAAGGGGGTTCCAAAAACCTTCTACTCTTATCCTAAAATCAAGCGCAAGATCTTTACGCGAAGTTGGTAACACTCCCTGAACCTCTCTCCCTTATCCCTTTTTTTCGAACACGGGGTGATTTCCAACTATTGGAACTTTACCCAATATTTCATACGCTCCATTTTTTAAATCCCAAAGTTATAATTAAAATTATACTCTTATTCTCAAGTACGTGGCGCGACCTTCAGTTTCACTGACAAGAGTCATATACTAATAAACGCAATCGAACATTATTTGATAGTATATTGATTATAACGGAATCCTAGTAAGCCATCATAATCCCTAGTGTCACATCAAGTATCCAAATACGAACATTATCATATAATCAAACTTATATATGAACTTAAACTTAAATGAGTTAATTAGTTGTACAATCGAATTTTTCAACGAGCATTATTTAAAATATCTCATATTTCCAACACTCCCGCTTGCCCTTGGACAATTACAAGTATCAACGATTTGTTCGCACTAGTTTTCCAACAATCGAGCTATGGTAAGATTATTGTCACCAAACTCTCGCACATGTAGTTTTCTTGGTTTCATGAATTAATGCGATATCCAAGCACCAAGCTGGAGATGACCATCACAATCGCCCTTAATTCACCAAGATATCAGAAAACTACCGACATATCCGGTTGTACGAATCCCATACAATGTACAAGTCTTTCCATCCTTACATTTGCAGTATAATCAACACAATGTCCTTATAGCCTTCCTTTTACAAAAGACGTTTCACATGGTCAATTAATATTACTCTTGTAAAATGAAATCCTGCTATGCAGGTAGAAGAATCGCCATTTAACTATAAGTTCTGCGGAGAATCCTTTGTAATATCGACATATGTTATCTTCTAAATTTCTCACCGGGCGGTGTCATGTCCAACTCGCACTCGAAACTACTCCCGATACTTCATTACCCGTGATTGATTAGAGTACACTCCTTTATGATCCAAGAAATGTGATCCAGACAACCAATCACACTGCTTGCTTGGTGTTCGATTCAACCAATGAACACATGATCACGTAGTGGACATATAATGCCAGGGTTTTCTAGGCTTGATAGAAGATTTCTTGTTCAAATCATATATCCGATTTACTCCCTCTAGATAACCTCGGGGATTGATAATGGAATCAAAAGATCATTGCTCGGGCACGAGGTATATACGTATACGCAATATATAAATTGGAAACATTTTATAAAGAAAATCGTTCCCACTAAACCTAACACCACTCATATACATTTCTTAATCCAAGATTGCTGCATGCTGGGCTTTTATCATGTTTGATTTGAAGTTGTGAGTTTCGGGCCGGGTGGGTCTCGCTTAAATTATCGTCTCAGATCTACTTTACATACCTCACATCTCCTATTTCCCTTACCTATGTCCCTAACGAGACGATATTTTCTCTCGAGCGCACGCTGATCGGGTGACGCGCTTATTACCATTTGCTTGAAAAATCTTGGCGTTTGTTTCATAACAACAGACTGGAGCCCCAATGCTAGGGTACCACTCCAAGTTCACTTACTTAACTTCGATCCAACAAGCTTCCTTGCAGCCTTCCAACGCCGCAACGCATCACTCAATGCCCTGTCGAAGTCGGCCACAATGCCTTGTCGGTTACCGCATTTCAAGACACGCTCCACCGCTCGTGCACACACATAACCAGACGAGATCCGTAATCATCTCTCGTTGGTTTGGAAACTAGCATCGCAGCCTTCTACCATTAACTCATTCTCCCTCCGCATATTTAGACATACATCCTTAGTCGCTCTTCTTAAGTACTTAAGGATAGTTTTTATCGATGTCCAAAGGCTGGCCACCGGACATTTCGTAACTACTGCTACACCTGCTTTAAAGCAACGTCCGTCGCATACACAATACGGGCATACGATAGATCCTAAGGCCAAGTGCATATGAAACTTTAGCTTCATGCTATGATCTCGCTCAAGTGGGATCGCCGTAACGACAGTAGATATCAAAATAACCCGCTCCGTATAATTATTATTTTATAGCGGTTATTCTAGAGGCTCGCTCGAAAGTGTCAAGTGGGTAAGAATTATAATTTGTAGTCGTCATATAAGAGTAATATCGTCAGCGAATATACATCTGAAATTAAATTGTTCGAAGCCAGGTTGCTAAACCGGTAAGAAATAAAACAGCAAACCAAACGAGACTTAACACCATTATAAAAATATCTCACCAACCCCCACTTCACTATTCATCATCATCCAAAAATAACCCACCAACCCCTTTTCAAGCTAAGTGGCCAAACTCCACCTATCTTCCCCCACCTTAATTTTTTTTTCTTTTTCTCGTGGAATCTGCTGAAATTAGCTCCATAATCTGCTCTCATCTCTTGATTATCTAAGGTATATTTTGAATCTTCAAATCTAAGCATCTGAGCAATAGTTGTCTATTTTGTAAGTTTGACTTTTGTTGACTTGAGTCAATTTTGGGTCAGACTTTAAAATGGCATGTAGTATCATCTAAGCTTGGATTATGTCATGTTGATACAATCGGCTTCGTCAAATGCCACAATGTGTTAGTTGACTTTTTAGGTTGACTTTTTCCAAACCACCTTTAAGCTTGTAAAAGTATATATTTCGGGGCCTTAAAATAGTTTTTTAGTATAAGTTGACTAGACAGTATTTAAATAGACATGCTTTATTTCATTGCTGTAGCGAAGAGTAATTGCTTGGATTGAAGATTGTTAAAGACGGGTAAATTAGTTTCGGGGAAATTGATTTTTTAACATTAAAAATTGTTTAGCGTGTTGGGAGCCGGTGTGGTGCCAAGTGATTACGCGGGAAGCGCGCGCGTTGAAATGTTGTCGTTTTATTAGTCGTTTATGCTCGCGTAGTAATCTTTCCACCTTAAGTTGATAATTGGTAACTAAATTGTTGAAAAAGTTGGATAGTAACTAAATGGAATTAATATGGGAGTAAGCATTTCCACCACAATTTCTGTGTTTCGTTGGGAAGGAGCATTTGTTAATAATTTGGACTAATTAGGAGAGGCGCTATTTATCATACCAAGTGAAGATTTATCTCACCTTACAGTATTAGTTTATTTCTCCGTAATGCTGAATTTGGTAATAATCATGGTTACGTTATCTGCTATGTATCGCGGTGTCGATTATTCGAGTACGCTGCTATCGTCGAAAGCAATGGGTCGAGAGTGACGCTTTGTTACCGGAGTGGCAATGGAACGAGTTGTTTAAGGCGGTTGTCAGACACGAGTCAGATCTTGAGATTGCCTCAGACTCGGTACGAGTGTAAACAGATTTGCCTGCACTGCTACGAAAAGGGTTGCTTCCGGCATTGCCTCAGACTGCATGCTGCGGTAGTCAGATTTGCCTCGCATCTCGCTACGAGCGCTGTTATCCGGTATTTCCTTGTACTTCGGTATTGAGCGTGTCGTATTTTCCTCTGCACTGCTATGTTGCTGGTTGCTTAGCTTATGTCGACGGGCATAAAAGCCCCCTCGCAGTCAAGCTGATTATAGCGCCTTTAGTCAGAGAGAACCGATTCACGCCAGCTGACAGTTGTTTAGCCGCTGGTCGGGAAGAGTACCAACGCTGGCCGTAGAGTCGCGGAGTCGACGGCCCAGTTGTTAGTCGCGATGTTTTATATTATCAAGTTGATGTAGCAGAGTCATGTGGGACTTGATCGGGTATCGTTGTCGCCAAGCTTTCTGAAAACGCATGCATTATCATTGCTCTGATGTTTTTATTAGATCGCGCATATTTAGTTGGACGGGCCTATAAATTCATGATCACGTAGATGTCGGTATCGATATATCGTTATGACGCGAAAGTACGATAATGAACCCGCTTATTGATATTTTTTATTATGGCCTCGAGGTCAGATAGTATTCCTACCATGTCTATCTAATTTATGTAACTTAACCATTCTTATATTACACTAAGTGAGCCACTCCGCCTGGAGATAAGTATTCACTAAGCTTCGCCTACACCCTATTCGCCATGTGGGAAGTATTTTTATTTGTGCCAGTTGATAGGTGGTGCTTCAACAGATTCGCATCTATTCGAGCGATCGCATTGTAGCACAAAGTAGACGGCCAGAAGACCAGCCCTGCTTGTTTTTTATTGTAGTTCTGATTCCTCGTATTTGTCAGTTACTTCCGATTTCAAACCGAAGTTGTATGTATGGACATTTTGCACTTTGGTCGATTGTTGTATGTCAAGTTAGTTTCTTTGTGTGTTAGAAATACCACGACGGATCATTTTCTTAAAAACTCGTTTCTTTCGACGTATATTGTTTTTATTTGTTATTTATTAACCCATGAAGTCTTTTAAATTTAAGTCATCCATCGACGGCGGACTATAGTGTCCGCGATTTACGATTCTAACCCAGGCCGACCTCGGCGGGTCGCTTGGAGCTCCGGTATGGAATCTGCGTAAACTCTTATTTAATATAAGCAACCTGCCTCACCAAATGAGCTTCTTGGACGCATTCCTATGTATTTTGATTTCAAGAATATATCGACTTCTCCTAGGTCCTTCATCGAGAAATATTTACATGTAGCCATGCATTGATTGACTCGAGCATAAGTATGTCATTTATAATGATTAGTATGTCATCTACATACAGGACCACAAATGCAATATGGCTCCTATTAACCTTCTTATATACACAAGAATTTTCGGCCATTTCTAAAGAAATCCAAAGCCTTTGATTGCTTCTTTATCATCGTTGAAGATTCCTCTAGACGTCAGTCATTCATAGAGCGGATTCCTAAGTAGGAATCTAGTATGAATTATATTTGTGATTAAACACCAATTCATACATCCCTGATCCTCAAAATAGTGTATATATTAATCTAAAATACATAAATAACAATCATGAATAAAGAGTTCTTACATTACAGTAAGACAAATCTAAACCAACTCCTCAGTAGATGCCTCACGTGAATACCCTCGGTAAACCTCTCCAATCGTCATTCAACACCAAAACGAGATGTCCTTTCTAGATTGCACACACCAAGTAGGGAATCGAACTGTGAGACTCGAATCCTTGCTGTGAAGTCATGAGGAACAAAAATGGAAGAGAAATTTATTCCATTTCTTAGGGAGCGGGGCGGCTTTCTCAAAGTTAGGAGGCAAGTGGTTTTTATTTCCCTGAATGAAAACCCTTGTCTCTTCCTTTAAATACCATTTGCCACTTCCACTGCTAAGCAACCTTCAAGTTAAATCGCTTTAACTCAAGTAAGAACTTAATTAGAACGTTATGCGCTTCTAATCAAATAACGAGTCACTAGTTAGTTATTTGATTTTAATTAACTTAACAAGTCAATTAAAAACACTAACGAGTCACTATCGAATAACTTATCAAGTTTTTCTACTAATTTCCAATTGCTTAATTCAAACTTGCAAATTTTAACTAATTGATGTTCATCAATATATATATTCATCAAATATAATATATCGTAGATACATCTCTCAATATACAAAGCTTCCTCGCTTTTTAATTTCATGCATTTAAATATAAATTTAATATCACTATGTGACCTTCTAGGCTCAAATAATAGTAAGTTGTATAATAATAATAGCCTCCGACCAATCACTATTATTATAACGATTAATGAGTAAAAGAGATCTAGCTAATCGCTCATAACCCTTAAATTATCATGAAAAACCCAAACTAGTAATATACAATTACCATGTGAACACTAAGTTCCAATAATCACATTTAACCAACCTCGTAAATGAATCGATACACAATTGTCGAATCCGCATAATAAAAGTGGGAATCACCTCCTCATTGATTTCCAACACTCCCACTTGCCCTCGACGAGATTACTTCATATAATTTCTTTATCACGATCTCTAGTCGTGAATAACCATAAGAAGTGTGTCATGCAAACACCCACAACTTTCTTTACTCGAGTATGAACTAAATAAACATTTATTGGCCCCATAAACCAATCAAGACTCAATCCTATGGCTGGTAGGCCCCAGATCTTCCCGTATATCAAGTGACGGATAAATCCTCCCAATATATCAACATCTATCATTATACTTATCATGGACCCAACATACGACGCTATAATCCCCCGCTAAGGCGCACGCCGTGGTAATAGTCAAAGACAAAGCTTATATAACACATATAGTTATATATCTGTGAGGTCTAGGAATCGTTGAACCTTAAAATTCTAAACAAATATCATAGGACATAGGATATACATATCTTCTATGAATTCGCTTCTTTGGCCATACCAACTCCCAAATACCATGTGGATCGAAGCCCACGGTATCAATCTAGTCCGCAGCTAACGTGATCAATCTCGATCACTAATCAAAACACCATGTTAGTCATAATACGCTTGTCACCCTAATCCACGCTGATCCCACTCAAGGCCTTTGGCTATCCTACGTTTCTCTAAAGTCAAGAGTTAATCAACAATTCATGTTGCCTCCTCTAGAAAACAAAGACAATCCTGTGGATTTAACTTTTCACCATCGAGGATACAATACATGTATATTATTATATATTTCAAATGTACTGTGAAATAAATAATAGTAACTATATGAACGAATCACGCATTCATGTAGTTTAGTTAACAATCGACAAAACACAAGGTGGTCAGTTTCAGGATGTAGGTAGTGTCGGGGCATAAAGATCTAAGTCTTCATGGCGGCGATATTACATACGTGGTGGCTCAAGAGCATAGTGCCAAAAGCGCGATATTGTAGCGAGACATGATAATGCAGATGTGATTGCCGGGATGGTACGTAGAGCGTTTCTACTTTTCCATTTCATGGTGAGCGTAGTGGACAAGCAGACGGAGAAATGAGCATCGTATCGCATGAGTTTGAAAGGAGTTATTTAGAAATCGCTATTATTACATTGAGGCATTTTATTTCTTTATCAAATCGGGTACGATGAGCCTCGAAACACGAAAACGCGAAAAGACTCAGGACTTACGGGATGCGGAAAAGTCCGCAGAAATTTGAGTAGTCATCGAGAAAATTAGGTAGTACCGATGCCCGGATGAACTTAATATGCATCGATGTCCAAATATTAGTATGAATTATATCAAAAGGCATAGTAGCGAATCGCTAGACGCATTTATTAAAAGGCGCTTTAATATGTTTACTAAGCACACACGATCAAGTATAAATCAAAAAAGGATCCACATAATTAATAACATTTTTGTTTTCTAAGGTTATCAAAAAATGTACTCCCGACGAGACCTAAACGCAGCACGCCATAAACTGGAGCTAAAACAAAAAGAGCTGGGGAAGTTATGAGTGGTGGCCGAAATAAGCAATGGATACCGCTTTCGCCTCTTCTATCACACGCACGAGGTTAGCATCCGTCTCAGAATCATTCACGTAAAATCCAAAAGCGGTCAAATCTAAATCGACAATGAATTATCAATGGTACCCGGACATAGACGATTCCTTGATTACATTAGGAACACGCAAAATATCATAAGCATTTTATGGGTTTAGTGGAACGGTAAAATACATTTTGCTAAGATGGAGTTACTTTATGCACCAAATAAATTACTTCAAAGATTATAAGATTACCCTATTGTTTTTTCGACAAGGGAGTATGCTGTGGTAAACTACAAATGTAGACGGCGAAAGACATAGCTCGATACTCAACAGATAGATTGGCGATAATGACTTGTGTATTTCATTGAATAATGTGTCATATATATACAATAACATAGGAAAACCAATATACAACCTATCGGGATAACCCTAGAAGCCCATGCAAATATAGGTAGTAAATACAAGCCATTAATACATTTTTAATTAAAGCATCATATCGTACATGGCCATTTTCTATTAGAGCATTAAACGACGCACGTGGGGTTTTTCGAATAGATGTGGCATCACCAAGTTGCATAAGGTATTTGGGATCGATTTTACACGCCAGATAAAGCATGAAATGATTTTGCATTGGGGAGGGAATTTGGTAAAAAGAGGCTAATGGATCGACGTACAGCCCAGCACTTTGGGTTGGCCAATCGTGAGGGAGCGAGCTGAAAGCCAAGGGTTGCTACGCTGATAAGTTTCCGGGCGATGAACGGCGCTGATCGCAAAGTGATCTCAGCCGGGGTTGCTGGCCGCAAGGAAGCCGGGACAAGTGAGGGCGATGCTGGCTAGCCGAAAGATTGGCCGATGACGCTGTAATCGGCCGCCGGGCCGGACGGGCCCTAAGCCATGAGTTGAACCGAACGCCCTCCGGTATTTCGATACCCCCACTTAACGGGCCGGGCTACTAAAAATTACCGGGTCCTTTATTCCGGTCCGAGGCCCGTCTCGGTGGCCTTAATCTGGTACCGTCTTCGGGTAACGCTACTAATGCTCATCACGTCAGAAAAATTAGTGTCATGCGGCCAACATTTCCACAAAGCGGTAACGCTTATAACTACAAAGATGCTTCCATGACATCTCACATGATCGCCCTTAAAGCGTATAATTCGCTACATCCAGGGGACTCTCGATTATGGTTTACACTTATATAAATCAGCTTCTCTTACTTTGACTTCGTATACTGATGTAGATTGGGCGGGATGCCCCGACACACGCAAATCCACCTCTAGTTTTTGAGTATTTCTTGGAGTCAATCTTATATGCTGGTCTTCTAAATGCCAAGCCACAATATTCCGTCCAAATACGAAAGTTTCAAATATCGATCGCTGCTAATGTTATTTCCGAAGTATGCCTGTTACACAATCTAATCGTTAGAAATACATCATCCTTTGACAACTGTCACCATTGCTTATTGTGATAATAATCAGAATCTAATTCGCCTCGAGTCGTATCACCGGTACGGGAAATAAGTATCAACTCAGATATCCGAGTCACCATACGACATACAAAAATAACCTCCGTTTGAAAAATCAAGAGAACCCGGTAGTTTCGATAAAAGTAAAATAGTTCGAAAAGCTCAAAACGCTTCCATACGTAGTTTAACCATCGCGGCATCATCTAACCAAATCCAAATGCAACTTCATAACATTTCCAAAACCAAAATACTCCATAAAATGCTTACATTTTCAACACCAAAACAAATACGAATCGAGTACATAAAATGAGCGAGAATAAAAAGATTTAGTGTCGATCCTAAATTTGCACTGGGCTCTCTCACCTAAGTAAAATCACCGGATGACTCACGAATTCAACCGCTCTACAAAGGCAAATCATTAATCCTGAGTATTGGGCGTGGTGCTCTCGATACCTAATGAACGTATCACTCCTGCCAGAATCCTATCCACATCCGGTCAGTATACACAACAAAATATAGTCAGTAATGATAGAGTATATATGTATATATAAGGTAAAAGAATAAAACTACGATTCATAGCCACAATAATAATGACCATCATCATCAACATACACAATATTTTAAAGGACTCAACTTACTTTATTCTACACGATAAAAAATTCGTAGATAAGACAATATAATCAAGTCAGAGCAAAATACGTAAGTTCTCCAATACAACAGTTATGACACAATAACAGATAACGTAACCTGCAGAAACAAGACCATGACATTATCGACATTTCAGACGTAGTGACATCCACCCAATGTCAACACAATGCAGCATTTACGCATTGTACAATAACTTTATCTCGACATTTATATAATGTCGTTGTTCTTTCCGGCGTCACCATGTAACATAACATATCATCATATCCTTTTCCTGGCAAGCTCACCCTTCGCCACCCACGTAATATGATATCGCTTTTCTCCCGGCAGCTCACCCTCTCGATCACCCATGCAATCTCACAAAACACACCCCATCTCGCACAAACCACCTCTACGCGACCTAACACGCTTCATCCTGCAATACGGCGCGCGACTCACTCTCTATATGAAACAAAACCATGACCAACAATTAACATAACACCAACATACCAACTACGTACAAACACAACCACACACGACTCAACATAACAACAACTATAACAACCCATATAGAACAACAAAGCAACAATCACACAACATTCTCAATATAGTATTTCATAATACTCAAGTCAACAATTCCATATAGAACCTACTACCATAATGTATCTAACACAACAATCATACAACTCAACATTTCCATAATTTTACAACTACACTAACAGATAAGCTTCTTAACACACAAAATAATATATAGTCACATATCCGCCCACTCATATAATTTCACTCAAACGAAATAATGTTATCAAACGAGCGATAAATCTCACCTTTGGCTAAGCACCACTAGCGCCTGAGTACCACCGATCCGCAAGCCTTTCCCCGCTCCGAGTCTAAACAAAACACCCGAAGTACAATTACTACTAATTCTCGTTTATAAATTATCTTTGAAGAACTTTTAGTACCCATTAGCAACCTTAGCTTTTAACTATTACCGCCAGTTCCCCCAACGATAAACTAAAGCGACACAATTTCAACTTATCCTGAAACCCCTAACTTCGGCCTCCTCACACTAAACCCAAAACTAACACTTCTAAACAATTCTAATCAATCTCAATTATCAACTTTTTCAACTAATGAAACCCATTTCTAACAACCTCTAATCCCAAAACCCAACTACTACTCAAAACTAATAAAAACTAATTTCAACATATATTCATCCAACAACCTTTAAACTACAATTTCCACCTCTAAACAACTATAATAAGGATCCAAGAACATACTTATATCATTTTAAAACGTTTTGAAAAAGTCAAACCCGAAGTCAACTCAAAAGTCAACCCAACTTTACCAACACTTTTCTACCCCAAAAATCGATTATTATCATCTCCTATACTATAATTTAGGCCTAGATAATAATTATATACGATATTAACCCCAAAAATCCGAAGTCAAACTAAATTCCAAAAAAGTCAACGTCCCTAAAACGTCACAAATTTCTCATCCAAACGCGTAATTTCAACTCAAGAACAACTAATTTAAAGCCCAAGAATCAATTGAAGCAATAAAAGTCGAAAAACACAAAAGTCAACAAAAGTCAACCTATTTAAACTCAGAAATACATGTTTCCTCAAGATTTTTTACCTTGAATCGAAGAGATTTACTTGTGGGAAACTCTCCCAAAGAAATTTGAGGACCAAAGCTTGCGTAGATGGAGGAGAAATCGAAAAAGAAAATCAGGAAAAAGGGAGTGTCTTTACGGCCCTTGGTGGGGGGAAAGCGAGGAGAGATTTTTCTTTTTCTTTTTTGTTTTATTTTCCACTCTTAAGGCTTCGTTTAAAAGCATGGAAAGGATTTTGTGAAAATCTAGCTTATGACGAGAATTCGACTGCTTTTAGTTCAAGCGATACCTCTCGATTCAACTTACCTCGACAATAAATTTCCAACATTAACATTTATCGTACATAAAATATAAAGTATTTCAAATTTTACGTTAATCAATTTAATAATCCCACATATTTTAATTTATTAATTAATTAGCCAAGTTACCTGCTTACAACGTCAAATGGCCATCTAAGTATTTGAGAATCATGTCCAACGTCAACGGACCAAACATGTAGAGCTTGACTATCATTTTGTCCTGAAAAAGTGGCGTTTGGTCATGTTCTTGTTCTCCATGTTCCCTCCAGATATCAAATTGCAGAAATCTTCACCAAAGATCTTCCGTTTACACTTTTATCGATTTGACAGTTTCTGTTTGTCCTCTTCGCTTCGATCGCAAGTGGTGTATTAGATATTATATTTACCACATGTAATTATGTTGGGCTAACCCATAGGATTTATAATTAGCTAGCTTAAGTTGTATAACTAGACCTCAGATATCAATACATAAAGAGACAAAAGCATTATAATCCTCGAACACTGCAGAGTCACCAATCGACGGATCTAATTCGCTTAAAGAACTACACGCTTTTATCCAAAATTTGATTTGCAATTAAAATTCTAGAAAAAACGCTTTCAAAATTTACAATCCATCGCGCTGGTATCTAACCAACCAACTCCATATATATATACAACATATTTCCAAAAAAGACAAGAATGCTCTGCAGCTTAGTAACCTGAGTAACATCAGATTCGTAATACAAAATAATTTCTCCGAAGCAAGGCTAAAGTCCTAAAACGAAATAATAACAATCGCTAAAAACCGCTGACAAAGAACAAAACGAGATCACAGATCCTCGCCCACCCGATGCTCTCACCTAGCCACTGAATATAAACTCTCAAACAGCCTCCTAACTCAATCCTCCGCCTTCAACCTCCGGCACAAATGAATGCCTAAACCGACAGGCGTAAGCCACGTGTTTCATCGAAACTTAACACAGTGCTTAAACTTAAGCCACAATTTAAACAAGACAAATAAAAGATAAAGTAGTCAATATGAATAACTATGTAATTACCCAGGACTACCTAATAAGGTCATATTGTAAAATTCCAAAGAAAGTCTCAGGCATAACATCTCAAGATATAATACAAGGTCTCAATAAGGCACAATCACTAATAAAAACATGTAGACTCAACAACGACTATAACTCGGCCATCAAACCATCTATCTCTCATATCTCCACACAAGTATACCAACCTCTAACGGTGATATGCTCAACTGGCCTACCTCGCTGTGAACGGACCGCTAATAAACACCGCCTTATACCGTATATAAGTGCCAACACCAACAATGCACACAACAGCAGGTCATAGATAATCATAGCGCTCTCATACCCCAAGAGGCCAAACCAAGCACTTATACCGTAAGATCGTGCCAAACCGGCACTTATACCGTAAGACGTGCCAAACCGCACTTATACCGTGAAGAGTGCCAAACCACACTTATATCGTAGTATAAGGCCAATAAGTGTCACATATCCCTGCAAGGAAGCGAGTCACCTAACCCCTAATCATCATCTCCAGCCTATGTGTATCCTAATACTAAGTCACCCCCAAAGTCACGATAACTCCAACCAACACCTCCCCAACAACTAACTACTTATTCCCAACAATATCAAAGCACAGTCAGCCTAAAACGTCTCACAATCAAAAATCAATCAGAACCGCCCGACAAAGCACTACGTAAATACGTATGCCGGCCAAAGTGCCACGGAACACAGAAATGCCGACAAGGCCATAGAACACAAGAAACGTAAGTTGAGAGTTCAAGCTATTACTTACCTCAAGCAAATCTTCAATGCCACAAAAATACAATCACATAATCATATCATGGCTCACACAAATGAATCACACATAATCATACAACAATGACATGTATACTATTCTCACATAATCATACCACAACGACATAATGCTTTCACATTAACAATTCTAAAGTAAGTACGTAATGTAGCACCCGTGAGATAAGTACTCACCTCTGCTAGCTACCACAAAATCCTCGCGAAAACACAATCACGGTAACTGCCCCTTCCCACGATCAACGCCTAACAAAACACCCGGAAAGTACAATCAAAACCTACTACTATACTTGCATTCTAGAAGATACATTACCAACTCTAAGTGGAACGATTGCTAAACGGTCTAAAACGACGAATAAGACAACGAAATAACAACCCCGTCGGACCCCCCCCTCTAAAATTTCCACCTTATCACTTTAACATTTCAAATCAACTTATAAGTCATCCTATTTAACCCTCAAGTCCATAATTAACAACCTATACTCCAAAATCCCAATTACAACTCAACTTATATGTATTCCATCTCGCCTCGAAGCCGACGCCCGAGAAATGTGAGTCGTTATCAACTGTGATATCTCGAGTCACCATACGATGGTTTCACACAAAATCAATTGCTTGATAACTCCATAAAACCTCGGGAGCAGTTTGATAAAAAGTGAATTAGTTTCGAATTCAAAGGTTTTAATACGGAGTTTAACCATCGTGGCATCGCCTAATCCAAAACCAAAGTGTAAAACTCCATCACATACCAAGTCCCAAAATACTCCACAAAATAGTTTACAATTTTTTCAACATCCAAAACAAAATATGAAAAACTGAGTACATCAAAAATAATAGAAAAGATGACTGCCGAGGATCCTAGCCACCCGTCTCTCACCTAGGTAAAGTCAACGGACACTACATACCTGGCCGCTTCGAACGACACCCGCCAACTGAGGCGGAAGCAGTTCTCGACAGCCTACTGAAACGAATCACCCTGACAGAATTTATCCACATCCAAACGAGGGTACACAATAAAAACATATGTATCGCATTTAATAAGTATATATATGTACGATAAAAAGAATAAATCAATTATCCATAAAGATCATAACACAAATGGTCATCATCAACATGCATACATTTGTAGGACTCGACTTACGTTAACTCCACACAAGAGCAGCCGGTGTCTCATATCACATAATCAAACAAGTAAAACAGCATAAATTCTCAACACAACGTTTATACCACAACAACAATATAATAACTTCTGAAAATGAAACCATAACAATATCACATATAATATTCCATCCTTTTCCCGGCAGGCTCACCCTTCGAACACCCAACAACATCATATCCTTTTCCCGGCAGGCTCACCCTTCGAACACCCAACATCATCATATCCTTTCTCCTTGCGCCACCCTTCGAACACCCCACATCATCCTTAACATACTAACTCAAAGATTTCACACCAAAATATACATCAAACATACAACATCACACCAACATACAACTCAAACAATTATCACTCTCAGCAACAAATCTAAGATAACCGTACAACAACTACACAATAATCTCAAAAGATAAGACTCCACAATATACTCAATACAACAATTTCATATAGAACCTACTACTATAATGCATCTAACACAACCACCATACAACTCAACATTTCACAATTTCACAACTATACTCTCACGTATAAAGCTCATAAGCAATACGATACATACTACAAACTAATTTACCATATACTTCACTCAAACATAAATAAGGTAATCAAACGAGTGATAACCTCTCACCTTTGGCTAACCACTAGCGCTCGTGGTACTAATCGATCCGCAAGCTTTTCCTGCGTTCCGAGTCTAAACAGAACACCGAAAATGCCGCTATCAAGCAAATTTTGTTATAAATTATCTTTTAGTAACCTTTTAATAAATCTATTAGTCCCTTTTTAAGTGAAATATTATTAGTTAAACTTCAACGATAAACTAAACGACAAATTTCCAACTAAATCCTAAATCTTAACTGCCCTCACACTAACCCAACATCAACACCTTAAACAATTCCAAACAATCCGAATTATTAGCTTTCCCAACTAATTGTGACCTTTACTAACAACCTCTAATCCCAAAAACCCAACTACTACTCGTAACTAATAAAAACTAATTTCATCATAAACTCATCCAACAACTTTAAACCACAATTTACCTCTAAAACAACTATAATAAACGCTCAAAAACATAATTATAATATTTTAACATCGCCACCAGCTCAAACCCGAAGTCAACCCAAAAAAGCTTCAACCCAACTTTTCCAACACTTTTCTACCCCTAAAATCGACATTATTCTAATCTCCCTATATTATAATTTCTGCCTAGATAATAATTACATACGATAATAACCCCAAAAGTCCGAAGTCAAACTAAAATTCCAAAAAGTCAACGTCCCTAAAACGTCCGAAATTTCACATCCAAACTCGTAATTTCAACTCAAGAACAATTAATTTGAAGCCCAAGAATCAATTGAAACAATAAAAATCGAAAATCCAAAAGTCAACAAAAAAGTCAATACGGTCGACTCAAGAAAACCCAAAAAGTTTCGACCTTACCTTGAATCAAGAGGACGATTTCTAGGAAAGCTCTCCAAAAAATTTTAGGTCCAAAGTCAGAGAGATGTGAGGAGAAATCGAAGAAAAAAATCGTGAGTAAACGGTTCGTCGCATCATGGTATGAAGAAGAGACGGGCCTGTGTTTTTGGTTCGGGGCCTGCTGGTTTTATGTGGTGGTGGGTTGGCCCAATAGTTTAAGTGGTGAAAACCCGAACGTTTTAATTCAATCGATACATCTCGTTTTAACTTATCTCGACAACTAACTTCCAAACATTAACATTTATCGTACATAAAATATAAAGTGGTTTCAAATTTTACGTAAATCAATTTAATAATCTCACATTTTAATTTATTAATTAACGAGTCGTTACTCTGCTTTTACATTGAAATCACACCTTCTCAACCTAACACCCCTCTAATCGATTATAAATCACAATTTAACCTTACAACAACTACAATAAGTGTCCCAAATTAACCCCTCTACACATTTCAAATCTTATAAAAAAGTCAAGATAAAAAGTCAACAAACTCTGTGAAAGTCAACCTATCACCATAATCCTCAAACAACATCTTTAAATCATGAATTAACTACTTATATTCATCATATACTACCCATAACAAACTTAGAAAGACAATTAAATTCAATTTAGCAAAAGTCAACTAAAAGTCAACTATCTCAAACCTTAGAAATATCCCAAAAGATTTGAACTTTTCTCTTACCTTAATTCAAAGTTAAGCATTTATTTAGCCTGAAGATATTCAACCAATCCATCTGTAGCTGAAGAACACCCCATATATAACTGCTAAAATTTCAGCGGGAGTAGGGGAAGTTTCTGGCCAACTCAAGAAAAGCAATAAGATATTTTGTGTTTCAAGTGAGATGATTATGGGATGCGATTTAAGATATTTTAAGAATAGCTCGAGTCCCCGCTCTCGGGTTTCTAAGTTAATTTCTCCACTTTCCGCATTTCTAAATCTCAATGAAACCCATTCCAAATGTAAAATTCCCATCACATAAACTACTACTCATATAATACTAGTCTCAGTATTAACGATTTTATTCCGAAATTATTTATACTATCTCCTGTCCCACCACCGACCGAAATTTATTATTATTATTATTTTTTACGTGAACGTGGTTATTACAATCTACCTCTTTCCTAATAAAAATTTCGACTCCGAAATTTAACAACCCAACAACCAAAGAAAAGAACATATATTGTAAATACCTAAATCAAACATCATATAAAAAATAAAAGAAATACTAATCTCTACTCTGGGCCCCCAGTTGCCTCAGGAAATTCCTCCAACCTCGGCCGAATCTCCCGCCGCTGCCCGAAATAATGGACACCGGAACCCCGCAGAACCTCACACCGATCCACATGTATCCGCTTAGTTTCTCAGCCCATCTCAGATCTAATAGGGTAGAAATGAAATGACTTCGATAGCCTATCCACAATCACCCATATCCCATCATGTCGCCTCAACGTCCTAGGAAGTCCAAACACAAAGTCCATAGTAATATTCTCCCAAGTCCACTCGGGAATAGGAAGAGTCTCGCACAAACGCACAGATGCCTATGCTCGGCCTCACCCGCCGACAAACCAAATACTTTAAGCCACCTAACTCGCGATGCCCCCTTCATTCCCCGCCACCAATAAGTCAACCTCAAATCCCGCAAGACATCTTCGTGTTACCCGGTGCACGCTTATGTGAGCACATGAAATTTCATCAAGCACTTCCTCCCCTCACCATCCGAATACGGTACACATAATCCGCCATCCATCCTCAAGGCTCCACTCGGCCAACCGTGAAACTGACCGATCTCATTTCACGCCGGCCCCTACTGATAACTCAGCTTCTCATCTCAAGAATGCAACTTTATTCCATCCACAAGCAATCGTCGAATCCCTTTATAGCGAAAATCATCTTACCGACATCAAAATCGACTCTCAGCTGTTTCATCTCTATCTCTGGATCTTTTGATTTCCCCTTTTCGGCCAAATAAGACGCCTACTACATTTGCCTTTCCCTAGCGGTACTCAATAGTCGTTTCATAATCAATGCATTTAACTCCATCCACCTCCTCTCGCCTCAAATTTAAATTCTCAAGCCGGAAGATATTTCAAACTCTTACGACAAGAAAATATGGCATTTAACCCCATACGATAGTGTCTCCACAATTTCAACGTTGAAAGACTATCGCCGCTTAGCTTCAAGATCAGCTGGTCGGATAGCTTCTTTCGTGATTTTTCAATTGTCGGGAAGCGTAGGCAATCACCTTCCCATTCTACATCATAACACACCCCAACCCCTGGTGCGAAGCATCGCTATAAATCACATAGCCCTCGTAACTGGGACGGTATCGCTTAACATCGAGCAAAGACAACTTTCCCTTTAACATCCCAAGTTAGCCCTCACAATCATCATCCCAAATAAAGTGGAACCCCCTTTTCTCGTCAATACGGTCAACGGCGACGCCGACATCAACGAGAAGTCCTCACGAATCTCCCCGTAAGAACTGGGGCCTAACCCCAAGAACCTCATCTCGCCACACCTGGCTGGACGCCCCAATTGTTCACGGCCTTCCACCTTCTCATGATCAACACAAATACCCTCGGCCGTAAAATAAATACGACTCCAGAATCAGACCTTCTCGCAAACCGAACTCACATTTGGAAAACTCTATACAACCGGTGACGCCTCAAAGTCCTCAACACACCGCAAATGCCTCTCATGCTCCTCCTCCCTCCTCGAATATACTCCTGGAATAATATCAATGAATACCACCAACTCATCCAGATACTCCCCGAAATACCCGGTTCATCAAATCCATAAAGCGCCGCATTCGCCAAATTCAAACGGCATCACCATAAACTCATAATTCCCATAACGGCATCGGAAAGTTGATTTCGCATCATCATCCCATTTGATCCTCGCTCGGGTGATAAATCCGCATTCCGCAAATCAATCTTCGAGAACACTCTCGCATCCTTCAATTGATCAAACAAATCGCCAATTCTGGCAAGTGGGTATCGGTTCTCGATGGTCACATTATTCAACCGGCCCATAAGCAGAATGCAGACAAAATTCTTTATTTAACCATCCTTCTTTTCACAAACAGTAATCGCGCACTCTACTCGGCATGGCTACCTCGTCTCGATTTAATCCTTTTCTCCAACAACTCAGAATCGAAGTCCTCACTCTCGCAACTCGGCTTGGCCATCCTGAGACGCGAAGGAAATTGGGCGCCGCACTGCGACAACCTCGAGCAGCAATTCGATCTTCCTCGCCGGGCGGCAATCCTGTAAGTCCTCAGAGCATCCTCGAATCCTCTAACGACCAGCATATCCTCTAATCGCCTCTTCTTATTCAAATCAATCATATACCCCCAGAACCCAATACACCCTTCCGCCGAATCAATCTCCTACCTCAAGTCCCGATACAAAACTCAAAGGCGTAACCTTCGTCTCCCCACGACCTGAGCATCCGTCTCCGAACCAATCTTAAAAGAATTCTTCCGGATGGCAATCAATTATCGCATGATATTTTCCCAACCAATCCATCCTCAAGATAAAGATCGAAATCAAAAGCTCAAAATGGAAGTAAATCGACCGATAACAATCGACCACATACACTCAAAAGCGATAGTCCTCATATACATGTCTAACCACAACCGACCTCTCCCTACCGGGTGTCATAATCACAAGCTCGATAGGTGCGGCACACAACATAGCAAGACAAATAAAACTCGAGAAACAAAAGATCAAGCAGGTGAGCCCCAAAATCAAACAACACTCTAGCCTCAATATAAAAATAGAATAACGTGCACTGCCACCACTCGGGGTATCCTCGTGCTTCCCCGATTTAGTAACAACACGACCGCCTCGACCGACTGCTTGGTTCGCTACCCACTCGCACTCCTCCGGTGTCCTCCGCTCCAGATCCCCGGCCTCCACGGCGCCCCGGACCCACTACTACGACTGATAACCGCCTGGGCAGCCGAATCTGGCCAAGTACTAGCACCTCTCTCTAGAAAAATTGGCAATCCGCTGGGGACGTCTCCGGCCGCCGGCATCGACATAACATATGATCACCCTCTTCCCCCGCAATCTACTGCCCGTGCCCAATCCGCCACAACTAATTAAATGATAATTTCTCCTCGAATTTTAAGACCAATCACTCTCCGACTCCCCACGGAGCTCCTTGTGCATCCACCGCCAAGGTATGAGCGCGGAATAACTTCGGCAAATCGCCGAGCACCGTTACTCGCCAGACGACTCGCCGATCCGCTCCTCCTCCGAACTCTGTGAGTTACTAGGCCTACCGGAATCGAAAGTCTCAGCTCTTACCGAATCCACTCGCCGCTCGCTAACTCCATTTCCATCTTCGGTCGATTCTCACAAAGACGGAACCGGTAAAAATCATCACGAGATCTCGGGGCGATGCATTCCCACGCCACAATCCATCCCTCGACCTGCTGATCCTCTTCGCCTTACTCTGGATAAACATCGTAGTTAGCCGGGTACATATCATCGAATCAACAAGCTGCATTCTCTGCATTCGAAAATCGCTGCCGAAATCACTTCTCCAAAGAGTTCCATGGTCTCTTAAGCAATAAGCTTCTCCCTAAGAGCTCAACAAATCGCTCCCAAGAAACATAAATTCCCCCTCTCGCAATCAAAGACGCACCTTTTCAAGTTCTCCCACTGGCCACGGCACTCTCGCCGAAGTCTCCTTATAAAGAGCAAACTTCACTTCCTATCTCGCCCACAATACCCATCTGCTTCTTATGTCCCGACAAATCCCTACCAAGCCCGGCGACCCCTTAAAACTTCAGAGGATCAGACCTGCAGTGTCGGCCGCCCGGAAAGCGGTAGTCATTATAATCCCGAACACTGCATCACTAAACCGATGGATCTATCGGCTTAAAAACTACTCAAGCTTCCTTCAAAAAATAAGATTATATAATATTTCAAAATAATCACAGCTTAAAACTTTACAATCCATCGTGATATCTAACCAACCAACTCTATATATATACAACATATCCCAAATAAACAAGAATGCCGGGCAAATGCCACAAAAGAGAGTAAGTACTGTGACTCGTATCACAAAATGACAATAAATTTCGACAAGTGCCAAGTTTCAAAAAGGAAAATACAACAATCAAAAAACACCGACAACACATCAAAATGATCAAGCGAGATCCTCCGCCACCCGACGCTCACCTACCCACTGAACAAACTCCCTCAAACAAATTGCTCAACCGCCGCCCGTCAACCCGGCACAAATGAAATGCCGCCCAACGCGAAAAGTGGGCGTAAGCCGCGAAGCCTTAAATAAAACTTTTCTAGCACGTGCGAATCCTACCATACGAATCTAGTCAATCAATAATATAATAGTCAAATATGAATAAAATACATATATCCAAGACTACCTAAAAAGGCCTACAACATGATTCCAATGCGAAGTCCTCGCATATATTTAAAGACAAGGCTGTGCCGTCAACCTGCAGTTAAATCAAGCAGACCTCACCAACTACCCCAGTCATCAAACCTTCTATTCCCTCATATCCCCACCAAGATACCAACCTCTAACGCCAAGATACGCTTCAATCCTGGCCTCCACCAGTGAACGGACTAATCACATCTACCCCAAGACTTATACCGCATTATAAGTGCCACAAAACCGCATCTCTTATACCACAAAGTAAGGGCGTGACACCGCATCTCTATACACAAAAAGACACACTCCCGCACTCATACACTAAAGTGACAGGCAGCACAATCAGCTTCTTATACACTCAAGAGAAAAGCACCGCCTGGCACACTAAAAGAGGTGCACACCGCTCTTATACACTAAGTATAAGGCACATACCACTACATATCCGCGAGAAGGAGTAGTCAGCTTAACTCCTAATCATCCCAACATAAAGTCAAACTGATACTCAAGTCACCTCAAGTCATAGATAACTCTAACCATCACCTCTCAATAACCGCCTACACTACTCCCAAACAATATCTCAGCACACAAATTAAAAACATTCTACAATCGTAAGTCAAGCACAATCGCCGACAAGGCCACAGTAAATCATGTTGGCCGATGCTTAAATCAAATATAAGTCAAGCTTCAAGCAATTACTTACCTCAAGCAATCTTCAACGCCACGTAATATAAATCACATAATCATATACCAATTAGCGTATGTCATTCCTCAATGAATTGATAACACAACATGTTCACACAATTTATACTATCACGTAAAGTAACACCCGCGGTGAGATAAGTACTCACCTCTCGCTGGGCCTACCACAAACCTCCGCGAACACAATCACTAGAATCGCCTCTTTCCAATGGTCAACGCTAAACAAACACCCAAAAGTATATAATCTCAGCACTCACTACTATAATAGAAATGAAAAAGAAATTTTTTAAGTGGCGGCCAATTCCTGGCCAAAGAGGAAAAAGAAGATGACGTAAGTCATTTGATTATGATTTATCACAAGATAAGCTACTTCGGTTAGATATTTAAAAACCTCAGTCCTCCGCTCGGTTTCTGCTAATTTTCTCCGCTTATCGTATTTAAATCTCAACGAACCCGACATTCCAAAGATAAAATTTTCCATAGCAAACTACTAAATTATAAATGTAATTGCTAAAACATTTTATCATTTAAATAATATTATCATCGAAATTATTTATACTATCCCCTGTGTCCCACCACAACCTAAAATTGAATTTTTATTTTTTATTTTTAAAACGTGATTTTAAGTTATTACAATCTACTCATTCCAATAAAATTTCGACCTCGAAATTTAACAACCCTCAAACAATCACAGTAACAATATAATAACACAAATCAAATACCAAACCAAACAAAAGCAATACAACTCACATCTACCCGGCACTGCGGTAACGGTTCCTCATCTCTTCCTCACGCTCCCAAGCCGCCTCCTCTACACGCCGATTCCTCCACAGACCTTCACTAAGGCCACTACGTTACTCCTCAAACCTTCTTCCGGTCCAAAATCTCCACCGTCATTCCTCAAACGCAGTTCTCCTGCCTCCACCTGAGGCGAGCTAAGAATACGATTCGTCAGTGATATACTTCCTCAACAGAAACATGAACACATTACTTAATCCTATCTAAACTCCGAGGCACGCCTAACCGATGCTCCACTGAGCCAATCCTCCCATGATCTCAAATGGTTCAAATATAACGAGGACTCAACTTCCCTTTCTTCCCATATTGCATCACTCCCTTCCACGGAGATACCCTCAGGAACACACCGTCGCCGACCTCAAACGACAAGTCTACTCTCAAGCGATGACCAGATACTTCTTCTCCGCCTATCCCGAAATTGCCTTCGATCCCGCCGAATCAACCTCGATCCGCTTCATCGAACTCGATCAACTCGTAACCGTGACTTTCATCTCTCCTACCTCATTCCAACAAACCGGAGCGCGACATCTCCTACCATACAATGCCTCAAACGGTTCATCCCCAAGAGATTAAAGCATGGAAGTTGTTGTAGCGACTCTATCTTCAGCAACTAATATCGTCCCCAATTCCCTGAGAAGTTCAACACAAAGACGGAGCATATCCTCCAATGTCCCAGATCGCTCCTCCCCGTGACGCTTCCATCCGTCTGGGATTTAAAAGACAAGGCCAACTCCACTCTAGTTCCTGCCTCCTCGAAACCCCTCCGTAACGCCGGCGAATCTTAGCATCATGTCCGAATAATCGACACCGGAACTCGCTAACCTCACAACTGATCCACATAAATCTTCGCTAGTCTCTAGGCCCATCTCAGATTCCGATAGGGGCAGGAAACGAGCCGACTTCGACATAGCCTATCCACAATCACCCGTAGATCCTATCATGTCGCCTCAACGCCCTAGGAAGCCCAAACAAGAAATCCACGGTGATATGCCTCCTCCTCATGTCCACTGTGAATGAAGAGTCTCCGCAGAATAAACTCGCATGTCTATGCTCGGCCTTCACCTGCCGACAAACCAAACACTTTGCCACAAACTCTGCGATCTCTCTCTTCATTCCTGGCCACCAATACGTCAACCTCAAGTCACTATACATCTTTGTGCTACCCGCGTACGCTATGTAGTGATATGGGCCTCATCAGCACTTCCCTTCTCACCATCCGAATACCGCATTACCACAATCTGCCGTTCATCCTCAAGGCTCCACCTTCATCAAACGCGGAACCGATCTGACTCCACTCCTCACATCCCTACTGATAACCTGCAGTCTCTCATCTCCCTGCTGCAATTCTAAGATCCGATCCACAAGCACTGGTCGAACTCTCATATGGGCGAAAATCTCTCCGTCGCTACCGACATCAAAAAAATCCACCCCACTGCTTTCATCTCTCTCTCGGGGTCCTTTCCCTTTCTATTTTCCGCATCGCCTAATACATTCGGCTCTTCCCCGGTGTACTCAATACCAAGTCATAATCACCGACGAACTCCATCCACCTCCTCTCGCCTTCAAATTAAATCTCTCGCGGCCAGAGATACTTCAAACTCTTGGCGATCGTGAAAATCCGCATTTAACCCCATAATGCATAGTTGTTCTACAATTTCAACGCAAAGACTATCACGCTAAATTTCAAGATCACGTGGTCGGATAGCTTCTTCTCGTGATTTCTCAACCGGCCGGTGCTATATAGGCAATCACCTTCCCATTCTACACGTAAATAATACCCCAACCCCTTCGACGTAAGATTTTATAAATCACGTAGCCTCTGTAACCGTATGTATCGCCAACACTGAGCCGAAGTCAACTTCCCTTTAATACCTCAAACAATCTCATAATCATCATCCCAAATAAAAGGAACCCCTTTTTCTCCGTCAACCTGTCAATGGCGCCGCATCGCTGACGCCCCACCTGCTCACGCCTCCACCTTTCAGGATCAACACAAATACCTCGCCGTAAATACGACTCCCGCAGACCGTGACTTTCGCCAACCGTAACTCACATTTGGAAAAACTCGCATACAACCGGTGCTTTCATGTCCTCAACAGACCGCAAATGCCTCTCATGTTCCTCCTCCCTCTAGAATATATCGAATATCATCAAATTTAATACCACCACAAACTCATCCAGATACCCCGAAACAATCTTGGTTCATCAAATCCATAAAGGCCGCCGGTGCATTTGTCAATCCAAATGGCATCACTATAAACTCATAATGTCCATAACGAGATCGAAAAGCCGATTTCGGAATATCCTCCCCTTTGATCCTCAACTGATGATAACCAGACCGCAAATCAATCTTCGAGAACACCTTGGCATCCTTCAGCTGATCAAACAAATCACACTTCAAAGTAAATGGTATCGGGTTCTTAATGGTCACTTTATTCAACTGCCTATAATTAATGCACAGCCTCATCGAACCATCCTTCTTTTTCACAAACAACACTGGTGCACCCCACGTGGCATACACTCCTGGCCTCACGAATCTCTTGTCCAACAACTCCTGTAACTGAGTCCGCAATTTCTAACTCGGCCGGGAGCCATCTCCAGACGGGCGGGAAGTGAGAAATCGGGGCGCTGCATCTTCGAATAACCTCAATAGAAAATTCGATCTCCCCTCTGTGGCAACCCCAAGCCTCGTGAAAAACATCCCGAACTTCTAACAACCCGCACATCCTCTACTATGCCCTCTTTCTCTACCAAATCAACCACATGTACCCCAAGAATCCAACATACCCTTTCCGAATCAATCTCCTAGCCTCAAGTGCTGATACACAAAACTCTCAAGACAAAATCTTCTGCCTCCCACAAATCGGATATCCGGCCCCGAACCCACAAAAGTAATCTCTCTTTCCGACGGGTAATCAATAATCTGCATTTACGCTTTCCCCAACCAATCCATACCCAAGATAAGGTCAAAATCGAAAAGCTCAAATGGAAGTAAATCAGCAATACGTAACTGAACGAAGCAGCTACTGAT
>JADFUC010002260.1:0-31612 GCA_019722365.1 Lithospermum erythrorhizon | reverse complement strand
AAGCAATTTAATGCTTTTAATTCGCGAAAATAAAAACGCCACGACCGATTCAACACAACAAAAAAGTGTGCATTTTTCTATCCCAACGGAACTGCATTTAGTTTTTTTTCAATGCCCTCTAATATTAGCGTAGTATGATTTTATTTGAGAAAATCTTGCAATTGCAATGCTTTTTACGCTAAAACAAAAACGTCACGGCCTCACTGGGCGGCAACAAAAATGCATTTTTCTAGTCCGAACGGAATCAGACGAAGTTTTTTTCGATGTTCCCCTCATATTAGCGTAGGTATGATTTTTCTTTGAGAAAATCGACCAATTCTAATGCTTTTAATACGCTAAAACAAAAAACGTCATTTACTCTCGATTCTCCGACGCCAACAAAAAGTGTATTTTTTCTTATCCGGTTCCTGAACTGCACGAGTTTTTTTCTTCACTGTTCCCTAATTATTAGCTGCAGTATGATTTTATTTTGAGAAAATCTCGCAATTATAATGCTTTAATACGCCGAAACAAAAAACGCCACGCCGATTAGGGCGACAACAAAATCGATTTTTTCTTATCCGAACGAACTATTACTCTGGGTTTTTCTCGACGTTTCAATATTAGCGTAGTGTATATCTTCTTTGAAAAAATCGAAAGCAATTTACCGCTTTTTAATACTTGAAAATAAAAACGGCCACGGCTCGATTCTCCGGGCGGCAACAAAAATGCATTTTTCTAGTCCGAACGGAACTGCATTTCCAGTTTTTTTTCGATGTTCCCCTAATAGTAGCGTGTATGATTTTCTTTGAGAAAATCGAAAGCAAATCTAATGCTTTTAATACGGAACAAAACGCCACGACTCGATCCGACGCCAACAAAAAGTGCATTTTTTCTTATCCGAACGGAATCCGTGACGAAGTTTTTTCAATGTTCCCCAATATTAGCGTATGTATGATTTTTCTTTTGAGAAATCGACTAATTCTAATGCTTTTAATACGCGAAAAATAAAAACGCCATTTACTCGATTCGACGACAACAAAAGTGCATTTTTTCTTATCCGCATTTGAAGTTTTTTCGATGTTCCCCTTAATATTGGCCAGATAGACATTTTTCTTTGAGAAATTGAGCAATTCTACTGCTTTTAATTCACAAAATAAAAACGCCACGACTGGCCCGACGACAACAAAGTGCATTTTTCTTATCCGAACTGAACTGCATTTGAAGTTTTTTCAATCGCCTCTAATATTAGCGTGTGAGGTATGATTTTTATTTGAGAAAATCTTGCACTATAATGCTTTATCACGCGAAAACAAAAACGGCCACGGCTCGATTCTGACAACAAAAATCCGATTTTTTCTTTATCCGAACGGAATCCATACTAGTTTTTCTCGACGTTACCCTAATATTAGCGCAGTATGATTTTCTTTGAAAAATCGAGCAATTCTAACGCTTAACCTAAATCCCGCACGCAGTTTTTTCGATGTTCTCTAATAGTATGTAGGATTTTCTTTGAGAAAATCGAGCAAATCTAATGCTTTTAATAATGCCAAAAATAAAAACGCCACGGTTTATTCGACGATTAACAAAAGTGGCTTTTTCATCCGAACGGAATCGGTAATGCAGTTTTTTTCGAATGCTCCCCTAATATATGTGTGATGTATGATTTTCGAGAAAATCGAACACTCCTACTGCTTTAATACGAAAATAAAAACGCCACGACTGATTCACGACAACAAAAAAGCGCATTTTCATCCACAGTTTTTTTCGACGTTCTTAATATTAGCGTGCAGTATGATTTTCTTTTGAGAAAAATTGAGCAATTCTAACGCTTTTAATTTCGGTAAAATAAAACGCCACGACTGATCTGACGACAACAAAAGTGCATTTTTTCTTATCCGAACTTTAACTGCACGAGTTTTTTCAATGTTCCCCTAATATTAGCGTAGGTATGATTTTATTTGAGAAAATCTTGCAATTATAATGCTTTTAATACGCGAAAACAAAAAACGTCACCTGGTCATCTTGGCTGCAACAAAATATTTTTCAGTCCGAACGGAATCCGTGACGAAGTTTTTTTCGATGTTCCCTAATAGTAGTACATCTTTCTTGAAGTAATCGAGCAAATCTAATGCTTTAATACGCTGAAACAAAAAACGCCAATTTACTGATTCGACGCCAACAAAAGTTGCATTTTTTCTTTATCCGAACTAATACGACGAAGTTTTTTCAATGTTCCCCTAATATTAGCGTGATGTATGATTTTGTTTGAGAAAAATCGACACTTTAATGCTTTTAATACGCCGAAATAAAATCGGGTTAATGACCGATTCGACGACAACAAAAGTGCATTTTTCTTATCCGCATCGAAGTTTTTCTCGACGTTCCCCTAATATTAGCTGCAGATGATTTTCTTTTGAGAAAATTGAGAGCAATTCTTAATGCTTTTAATTGGCGAAAATAAAAAACGCCACGACTGATTCGACGACAACAAAAAGTGGCTTTTTTCTTATCCGAACGGAACTGCGACGAAGTTTTTTCTTTCGTCGTTCTAATATTAGCGTAGTATGATTTTATTTGAGAAAATCTTGCAATTATAATGCTTTTAATACGAAAAACAAAAACGCCACTACCGATTCGGGCGGCAACAAAATTCCATTTTTTCTAGTCCGAACGGAATCCGCATTTGAAGTTTTTCGACGTTCTCTTAATAGTATAGTAGTATGATTTTCTTTCGAGAAAATCGACCAAATCAATGCTTTTTATCACGCCGAAACAAAAACGCCACGACTGATTCGACCGCCAACAAAAAGTGCATTTTTTCTCTTATCCGAACGAATCCAGACGAAGTTTTTTTCAATGTTCCCCTAATATTAGCTGTGAAAGTATGATTTTATCGAGAAAATCTTGTACCTAATGCTTTTAATACGCCGAAAACAAAAACGCCACGCTCGGCTGCGCGACAAATAAAAATCGGATTTTATCCGAACGGAATCCATGTACTAGTTTTTCTCGATGTTCCCTAATATTAGCGATTTTGAAAATCGAGCAATTTAACGCTTAATACGCCGAAAATAAAACGCCACTCTGGCCGATTCTCCTCCAAGGCCAACAAAAATGCATTTTTTTTCTAATCCGAACGGAACTGTGACGAAGTTTTTTTCGATGTTCCCCTCAAATTAGCGTAGGTATGATTTTCTTTGAGAAAATCGAAAAATCTAATGCTTTTAATACGCGAAAACAAAAACGCCACGGCTCGATTTCCGACGATGCGAAACAAAAAGCGGCTTTTTCTATCCGAACGGAATCGGGTAATGAAGTTTCACGTTCTCTAATAATATTACAGATGATGATTTTCTTTGAGAAATCGGGATCAATTCTAATGCTTTTAATACGCCGAAAATAAAAACGTCACGACTCGATTCGAATTTACAACAAAAAAGTGCATTTTTTCTTATCCGTACGAGTTTTTTTCATTGCTCCCTAATATTAGCTGCAGTATGATTTTCTTGAGAAAATTGAGCAATTTAATGCTTTATCTTCTAAAATGAAAACGCCACGACTGACCGACGACAACAAAAAGTGGTTTTTTCGAATCAACGGAACTGCACGAAGTTTTTTTCAAAGTTCCCCTAATATTATAGCGTAGTATGATTTTATGTATTTGAGAAAATCTTGCAATTATAACGCTTTTATCACGCTGAACAAAAAAACGTCACTACCGATTCGGGCGCAACAAAAAATGCATTTTTTCTAGTCCGAACGGAACCAGACGAAGTTTTTTTCGACGTTCTTAATAGTATGCTGCAGTATACCTTTTCTTGAGAAAATCGAGCAAATCTAATGCTTTTAATACGCGAAACAAAAACGCCACGACTGATTCGACGCCAACAAAAAGCAGCATTTTTCTTTTTATCCGAACGGAATACGCATTTGTAGTTTTTTCTCTAATGTTCTTAATATTAGCGTATGTATGATTTTTGTTTTGAGAAAATCGACTAATTCTAATGCTTTTAATACGCTGAAATAAAATCGCCACGACTCGATTCGACGACAACAAAAGTGCATTTTTTCTTATCCGCATTAGTTTTTTTCGATGTTCCCCTAATATTAGCTGCAGGTATGATTTTCTTGAGAAAATTGAGCAATTCTAATGCTTTTAATTGGCGAAAATAAAAACGTTTTATTGACTTACAACAAAAGTGTGCATTTTTTCTTTATCCGAACGAACTGCACGCAGTTTTTTTCAATGTCTCAATATTAGGTATGATTTTTTATTTGAGAAAAATCTTGCAATTAGTAATGCTTTTAATACGCGAAAAAACAAAAACGCTACTGCCGATTCGCGACAACAAAATCGATTTTTCTTATCTCAACGGAATCCATACTGTTTTTTTTCGATGTTACCCTAATATTACGTAGGTATGATTTCTTTTGAAAAAATCGAGTTAAAATTTTAATGCTTAATACGCCGAAAACAAAAACGCCACCCTCGACAGCGACAACAAAAATCGATTTTTCTTATCCGAACGGAACTTGCTACTCGGGCTTTTCTCGACGTTCTCTAATATTAGCGTAGGTATGATTTTCTTTGAAAAATCGAGCAATTTACCGCGAATAAAAAACGCCACGCTCGATTCTCCGGGCGGCAACAAAGCGGATGCCGGTCCGAACGGAACTGTGACGCAGTTTTTTCACGTTCCCTAATAAGAAGGCAGAAAAGCTTGGTTTCTTTGGCAAAATCGAGCAAATCTAATAAGCGACACGCTGAAACAAACGCCACGACTCGACCTCCGACGGCCAACAAAAAGTGCATTTTTTCTTATCCGAACGGAACTGCATTTAGTTTTTTTCTTTTCTAATCGCCTCTAATATTACGTATGTATGATTTTTCTTGAGAAAATCGACCACCCTAATGCTTTTAATACGCGAAAATAAAAACGGCCACGACTGATTCGACGACAACAAAAAGTGCATTTTTTCTTATCCGGTGATGCAGCTTTTTTTCACGTTCCCCTCAATATTAGCTGCAGTATGATTTTCTTTGAGAAAATTGAGCAATTCTAATGCTTTTAATTCATGGCACAAAACGTCACGATCGATTCGACGACAACAAAAGTATTTTTATCCGAATCCGAATCAGACGAAGTTTTTTTCAATGTTCCCCAATATTAGCGTAGTATGATTTTATTTTGAGAAAATCTTGCAATTATAACGCTTTTATCACGCCGAAACAAAACGCCACTTCGGCCGATTCTGGCCGACAACAAAAATCGATTTTTCTTATCCGAACTAATCCATACTAGTTTTTCTCGACAAGCATCTCTAATATTAGCGTAGTAAGGATTTTCTTTTGAAAAATCGAAAGCAATTTACCGCTTTTAATACGCCGAAAATAAAAACGCCACGGTACCGATTCTGGCCAACAAACGATTTTTCTAATCCTCAACCTGAACCAGACGAGTTTTTTCTCGATGTCTCTAATAGTAAGGTATGATTTTCTTTTGAGAAAATCAGCAAATCTATCGCTTTTAACACGCCGAAAACAAAACTACGGCCGATTCGACGACAACAAAGTGCATTTTTTCTTATCCGAATCCGGACCCAGACGAAGTTTTTCGATGTTCCCTTAATATTAGCGTATGTATGATTTTCTTCTGAGAAAAATCGATCAATTCTAATGGGCTTTTAATACGCGAAATAAAAACGCCACGACTGGGATTCGACGACAACAAAAGTGTGCATTTTTTCTTTTATCCGAACGGAACTGCATGAGTTTTTTCTTTCTTAACGTTTCCCTTAATATTAGCGTAGTATGATTTTATTTGAGAAAATCTTGCAATTATAATGCTTTTAATACGCGAAAACAAAAACGCCACGGCTCACCCGCTACAACAAAATCGATTTTTTCTTATCCGAACGAATCCGCGCCTGTTTTTCTCGATGTTCCCCTAATATTAGCGCAGGGTATGATTTTCTTGAAAAAATCGAGCAATTCTACCGCTTTTAATACGCTTTAAAATAAAAACGTCACGTTCGATTCGGGCGGCAACAAAAATGCATTTTTTCTAGTCCGAACGGAACTGCACGAAGTTTGTTTCCCGATGTTCCCCTAATAGTATGTAGAGGGCATGATTTTCTTTGAGAAAAATCGAGCAAATCTAATGCTTTAATACGCCGAAAACAAAAAACGCCACTGCCCGATTCGATCACACAACAAAGTGCATTTTTTCATCCGAACGGAATCCGTACGAGTTGTTTTCGATGTTTCCCTAATATTAGCGTAGGTATGATTATTTTTGAGAAAATCGATCAATTCTAATGCTTTTAATACGCGAAAACAAAAACGCCACGACCTCGATTCGACGACAACAAAGTGCATTTTTTCTTATCCGCATTCAGTTTTTTTCGATAAGTTCCCTTAATATTATCGTAGGTATGATTTTCTTTGAGAAAAATTGGTTAAATTCTAATGCTTTTAATTGCGAAAATAAAAACGCCACGACTGATTCGACGACAACAAAAGTGCATTTTTTCTCTTATCCCGAACGGAACTGTGACGAAGTTTTTCAATGTTCCCTAATATTAGCTGCAGGGGTATGATTTTATTTGAGAAAATCTTGCAATTATAATGCTTTTAATATGCGAAACAAAAACGCCATTGCTCGATTCGGGCGACAACAAAAATCGATTTTTCTCTTATCCGAATTCCGAATCCATACTAGTTTTTCTCGGGCTGTTCCCCTAATATTAGCGTAGGGGTATGATTTTCTTTGAAAAAATCGAAAGCAATTCTTACTGCTTCTTTAATACGCGAAAATAAAAAACGTCACGGGTCGATTCGGGCGTGCAACAAAAATGCATTTTTTCTAGTCCTAACGGAACTGCATTTGAGTTTGTTTCGATGTTCCCCTCATAGTAGCGTAGGTATGATTTTCTTTGAGAAAATCGAGCAATTCTAATGCTTTTAATACGCGAAAACAAAAACGTCACGGGTCGATTCGACGACAACAAAAGTGCATTTTTCTTATCCGTCTTGAACTGCGACGAGTTTTTTTTCGATGTTCCCCTCATATTAGCGTATGTATGATTTTCTTTGAGAAATCGATCAATTTAATGGATTTTAATACGCCTAAAATAAAAAACGTCACGACTCGATTCGACGACAACAAAAAGTGCATTTTTTCTTATCCGTACGAGTTTTTTTCGATGTTCCCCTAATATTAGCGTAGGTATGATTTTCTTTGAGAAAATTGAGCAATTCTAATGCTTTTAATTCGCGAAAATAAAAAAACGCCACGACTCGATCTCGACGACAACAAAACGTGCATTTTTTTCTTATCCGAACGGAACTGCATTTGAAGTTTTTTTTAAATGTTCCCCTAATATTAGCGTAGGATTTTATTTGAGAAAATCTTGCAATTATAATGCTTTTTTAATATGCGAAAAACAAACGCCACGGCTCGATTCGCGACAACAAAAAAATCATTTTTTCTTATCCGAACGGAATCCGTACAAGTTTTTCTCGATGTTCTAAATATTAGCGAGGTAAGGATATTCTTTGAAAAATCGAGCAATTCTAATTCTTTTAATACGCGAAAACAAAAAAACGCCACTTCGCTTCTATTCGGGCGACAACAAAAATCCATTTTTTCTTATCCGAACGGAACTGCATTTGTTTTTTTCTTCTTTCGATGTTCCCCTCATATTAGCGTAGGTATGATTTTCTTTGAGAAAATCGAGCAATTATAATGCTTTTAATACGCGAAAACAAAAAACGTCACGGCTCGATTCGACAACAACAAAAAATGCATTTTTTCTTATCCGAACGGAATCCGTACGAGTTTTTTTTCGATGTTCAACTCATATTAGCGTAGGTATGATTTTCTTTGAGAAAATCGAGCAATTCTAATGCTTTTAATATGAAACAACAAACGTCACGACTGGCCCTCACTTTGACAACAAAAGTGCATTTTTTCTTATCCGCACGAGTTTTTTCGATGTTCCCCTAATATTAGCGTAGGTATGATTTTCTTTTGACAAAATTGAGCAATTTAATGCTTTTAATTGCTGAAATAAAAACGTCACGACTGATTCGGACGACAACAAAAAGTGGTTTTTTTTCTTATCCGAACGTGAACTGCATTTGAGTTTTTTTCAATGTTCCCCTCATTAGCTGTGTGTACGCATCTTATTTGAGGTAAAAATCTTGCAATTATAGTGCTTTAATACGCGAAAACAAAAAAACGTCACGGGTCGATTCGGGCGACAACAAAAAATCCATTTTTTCTTATCCGAACGGAATCCATACTAGTTTTTCGATGTTTCCCTAATATTAGCGTAGGTATGATTATTTTTGAAAAATCGAGCAATTCTAATGCTTAATAATGGGAAAATAAAAACGCCACGGCTCGGATGGCGGCAACAAAACTGCATTTTTTTCTAATCCGAACGGAATCCGTACGAGTTTTTTTCGATGTTCCCCTAATAGTAGCGTAGGTATGATTTTCTTTGAGAAAATCGAGCAATCTAATGCTTTTAATACGCGAAAACAAAAAACGTCACGACTCGATTCGACGACAACAAAAAATGCATTTTTTCTTATCCGAACGGAATCCGTACGAGTTTTTTTCGATGTTCCCCTAATATTAGCGTAGGTATGATTTTCTTTGAGAAAATCGAGCAATTCTAATGCTTTTAATACGCGAAAATAAAAACGCCACGACTCGATCTCGACGGCATACAACAACAAAAGTGCATTTTTTCTTATCCGCACGAAGTTTTTTCGATGTTCCCCCAATATTAGAGGAGGTATGATTTTCTTTTGAGAAACGAGCAATTCTAATGCTTTGAATACGCCGAAACAAAAACGCCACGGCTCGATTCGGGCGACAACAAAAATGCATTTTTTCTTATCCGAATTGAACTGCAGGTTTTTTTCTCGCTGGCGTTCAATCTAATATTAGCGTAGGCATGATTTTCTTTGAGAAAATTGAGCAATTTAATGCTTTTTAATTGGCGAAACAAACGTCATTGACTGATTCGACGACAACAAAGTGCATTTTTTCTTATCCGCACGAGTTTTTTTCACATGTTCCCTAATATTAGCGTAGGTATGATTTTCTTTGAAAAAATCGAGCAATTCTACTGCTTTTAATACGCGAAAACAAAAAACGTCACGACTCGATTCGGCGACAACAAAAAATGCATTTTTTCTTATCCGAACGGAATCCGTACGAGTTTTTTTCGATGTTCCCCTAATATTAGCGTAGGTATGATCTTATTTTGAGAAAATCTTGCAATTATATAGTGCTTTTAATACGTGAAAACAAAAACGCCACGGCTCGATTAGGCGACAACAAAATCGATTTTTTCTCTTATCCGAACGGAATCCATACTAGTTTTTTCGATGTTCCCCTAATATTAGCGTAGGTATGATTTTCTTTGAGAAAATCGAGCAATTCTAATCGCTTTAATACGGAAAATAAAAAATGTCACGGCTCGACGGCGGCAACAAAAACTGCATTTTTTCTAGTCCGAACGGAATCCGCAGACGAAGTTTTTTCTTCTTCGATGTTCCCCTGATAGAAGCGTAGGTATGATTTTCTTTTGAGAAAATCGAGCAAAATCATCGCTTTTAATACCAAAAACAAAAAACGTCATTTGCTGATTCGACGACAACAAAAGTGCATTTTTTCTTATCCGAACGGAACTGCAGACGAAGTTTTTTCGATGTTCCCCTAATATTAAGCGTATGTGGCTGATTTTTCTTTTGAGAAAATCGATCAATTCTAATGCTTTTAATACTAAAATAAAAACGCCACGACTCGATTCGACGACAACAAAAAGTGCGCATTTTTTCTTATCCGTGACGAAGTTTTTTTCGGGATGTTCCCCTAATATTAGAGGAGGTGGCGATTTTCTTTTGAGAAAATCGAGCAATTTAATGCTTTGAATACGCGAAAACAAACGCCACGGCTCGATTCGGCCGACAACAAAAAATGCATTTTTTCTTATCCGAATTGAACTGTGAGAAGTTTTTTTCGATGTTCATCTAATATTAGCGTAGGCATGATTTTCTTTGAGAAAATTTGAGCAATTTAATGCTTTTAATATGCGAAACAACAAACGCCACGACTGATTCGACGACAACAAAAAATGCATTTTTTCTTATCCGTACGAGTTTTTTCGAACGTTCCCCTAATATTAGCGTAGGTATGATTTTCTTTTGAGAAAATTGAGCAATTCTAACGCTTTTAATTCGCGAAAAATAAAAACGCCACGACTGACTACCCACAACAAAGTGCATTTTTTCTTATCCGAACGGAACTGCGACGAAGTTTTTTTCGATGTTTCCCTAATATTAGCGTAGGTATGATTTTTTTTGAGAAAATCGAGCAATTCTAATGCTTTTAATACGCGAAAACAAAAAACGTCACGGCTCGATTCGGCAACAACAAAAAATGCATTTTTTCTTATCCGAACGGAATCCGTACGAGTTTTTTTCGATGTTCCCCTAATATTAGCGTAGGTATGATTTTCTTTGAGAAAATCGAGCAATTCTATCATCGCTTAATACGGAAAATAAAAACGCCACGGCTCGGATGGCGGCAAATAAAATCGTGATTTTTTCTAGTCCGAACGAACTGTGACGAAGTTTTTTCGATGTTCCCCTCGATATGTGAGGTATGATTTTCTTTTGAGAAAATCGAGCAAATCTTAATTTTTCTTTAATACGCGAAACAAAAACGCCACGGCTCGATTCGGACGACAAATAAAGTGCATTTTTTCTTATCCGAACGTGAACTGCGACGAAGTTTTTTTCGATGTTCCCTAATATTAGCTGTGATGTAGCGATTTTCTTTGAGAAAATCGATCAATTCTTTAATGCTTTTAATACGCCGAAATAAAACGCCACGACTCGATTCGACGACAACAAAGTGCATTTTTTCTTATCCGGTGACGAAGTTTTTTTCGATGTCTCTAATATTGAGAGGTATGATTTTCTTTTGAGAAAATCGAAAGCAATTCTAATGCTTTGAATACGCCGAAAAACAAAACGCCACGGCTCGATTCGGGCGACAACAAAAATGCATTTTTTCTTATCCGAATTAACCAGAAGTTTTTTCGATGTTCATCTAATATTAGCGTAGGCATGATTTTGAGAAAAATTGAGCAATTCTAATGCTTTTAATATGCGAACAACAAACGCCACGACTGATTCGACGACAACAAAAAGTGCATTTTTTCTTATCCAGACGAAGTTTTTTCTGATGTTCCCTAATATTAGCGTAGGTATGATTTTCTTTTGACAAAATTGAGCAATTCTAGTCGCTTTTAATTCAAGCGAAAATAAAAAACGCCACGACTGATTCGACGACAACAACAAAAAGTGCATTTTTTTCTATCCGAACGGAACTTCAGACGAAGTTTTTTTCAATGTTCCCCCATTATTAGCGAGTAGGTAGCCATTTTATTTGAGAAAATCTTGCAATTATAATGCTTTTAATACGCGAAAACAAAAAACGTCACGGCTCGATTCGGCGACAACAAAAAATCGATTTTTTCTTATCCGAACGGAATCCGTACTAGTTTTTCTCGATGTTCCCAAATATTAGCGTGTGAGGTGGATTTTCTTTTGAAAAATCGAGCAATTCTATCATGACACGGGAAAATAAAAACGCCACGGCTCGATTTGGCGGCAACAAAACCGCATTTTTTCAGTCCGAACGGAATCAGACGAAGTTTTTTTCTTGATGTTCCCCGGAGTAGTAGCGTAGGTATGATTTTCTTTGAGAAAATCGAGCAATCTAATGCTTTTAATACGCAAAACAAAAAAAACGTCACGGGTCGATTCGACAACAACAAAAAATCCATTTTTTCTTATCCGAACGGAATCCGTACGAGTTTTTTTCGATGTTCCCCCATTATTAGCGTATGTGCGATTTTCTTTTGAGAAAAATTGATAAATTCTAATGCTTTTAATTCGCGAAAATAAAAACGCCACGACCGATTCGACGACAACAAAAAGTGCATTTTTTCTCTTATCCGAACGGAACTGCATGAGCTTTTTTTCAATGTTCCCCTTAATATTAGCGTAGGTATGATTTTATTTGAGAAAATCTGCAATTTATAAATGCTTTTAATACGCCGAAAACAAAAACGCCACGGCTCAATCTGCGACAAACAAAAATCGATTTTTTCTTATCCGAACGGAATCCATACTAGTTTTTCTCGACGCTCCCCTAATATTAGCGTAGAGAGGTATGATTTTCTCTTTGAAAAAAATCGAGCACTTACCTGCTTAATACGCCGAATAAAAAACGCCACGGCTCGATCTTCGGGCGGCAACAAAAATGCATTTTTTTCTAGTCCGAACGGAATCGACGTGTTTCTTCTGATGTTCCCCAATAGTAGCGTAGGGTATGATTTTCTTTGAGAAAATCGAAAGCAAATCTAATGCTTTAATGATAACAAAAAACGCCACGCACCACCCGATCACAACAAAAAAGTGCATTTTTTCTTATCCGAACTTAACCGCACGAGTTTTTTTCGATGTTCCCCCTTAATATTAGCTGTGATGTATGATTTTCTTTGAGAAAATCGATCAATTCTAATGATTTTAATACGCGAAAAATAAAAAAACGCCACGACTGATCTTGAATTTTACAACAAAAAGTGCATTTTTTCTCTATCCGCGACGAAGTTTTTTGATGTTCCCCTTAATATTAGCGTAGGTATGATTTTCTTTTGAGAAAATTGAGCAATTCTAATGCTTTTAATTCGCCGAAAAATAAAAACGCCACGACTCGATTCGACGACAACAAAGTGCGCATTTTTCTTATCCGAACGAACTGCGACCAAGTTTTTTTCGATGTTCCCCTAATATTAGCGTAGGTATGATTTTCTTTGAGAAAATCGAGCAATTCTAATGCTTTTAATATGCGAAAACAAAAAACGTCACGGCTCGATTCGACGACAACAAAAAATGCATTTTTTCTTATCCGAACGGAATCCGTACGAGTTTTTTTCGATGTTCCCCTAATATTAGCGTAGGTATGATTTTCTTTGAGAAAATCGAGCAATTCCTATCGCTTAATACCGGAAAATAAAAAACGCCACGGCTCGATTCTCCGCGGCAACAAAAACTGCATTTTTTCTAGTCCGAACGGAACTTCGCACGGTAGTTTTTTTCGATGTTCCCCTACTAGTAGCGTAGGTATGATTTACTTTGAGAAAAACGAGCAATCTTAATGCTTTAATACGCCGAAACAAAAACGCCACGGCTCGATTCGACGACAACAAAAAGTGCATTTTTTTTCTTTATCCGAACGGAACTGTATTTAGTTTTTTCTTCGCGATGTTCCCCTAATATTAGCGTATGTATGATTTTCTTTGAGAAAATCTGGACACCCTATCGTGCTTTTAATACGCGAAAAATAAAAAACGCCACGACTGATCTCCTCCGACGACAACAAAAGTGCATTTTTTCTCTATCCAGACGAGTTTTTTTCGATGTTCCCTAATATTAGCTGTGAGTATGATTTTCTGAGAAAATTCGAGCAATTCTAATGCTTTTAATTCGCGAAAATAAAACGGGCCACGACTCGATTCGACGACAACAAAAGTATTTTTTCTTATCCGAACGGAACTGCACGAGTTTTTTTCTAATGTTCTTAATATTAGCGTAGGTATGATTTTATTTTGAGAAAATCTTGCAATTATAATGCTTTTTAATATGCGAAAACAAACGCCACGGCTCAATTCGCGACAACAAAAAATCGATTTTTTCTCTTATCCGAACGGAATCCATACTAGTTTTTCTATGTTCCCCTAATATTAGCGTGAGGTATGATTTTCTTTGAAAAAAATCGAGCAATTCTATCGCTTTTAATATTAAAATAAAACGCCACGGCTCGATTCGGGCGGCAACAACAAAAATGCATTTTTTCTAGTCCGAATCTTGAACTGCACGTGTTTCTTTCGATGTTCCCCCTAATAGTAAGCGTGAGTATGATTTTCTTTTGAGAAAATCGAGCAAATCTAATGCTTTTAATACGCTGAAAACAAAACGCCACGGCTCGATTCTCGACGACAACAAAAGTTGCATTTTTTCTTATCCGAACGGAATCCGTACGAGTTTTTTTCGATGTTCCCCTAATATTAGCGTATGTATGATTTTCTTTGAGAAAATCGATCAATTCTAATGATTTTAATACGCCGAAAATAAAACGCCACGACTGATTCGACGACAACAAAAAGTATTTTTCATCCGCACGAAGTTTTTTTGATGTTCCCCTAATATTGTGTGAGGGTATGATTTTCTTTCTTTTGAGAAAATGAGCAATTCTAATGCTTTTAATTGCGAAAATAAAAACGCCACCGATTCGACGACAACAAAAAGTGCGCATTTTTTTCTTATCCCAACGGAACTGCATTTGAAGTTTTAAATGTTCCCTATTGTTACGTGAGGGTATGATTTCATTTGAGAAAATCTTGCAATTATAATGCTTTTTAATATGCGAAAACAAACGCCACGGCTCGATTCGCGACAACAAAAAATCGATTTCTTATCCTGAACGGAATCCATATTTCAGTTTTTCTCGATGTTCCCAAAATATTAGCGAGGGTATGATATTCTTTTGAAAAATCGATAATTTAATTTTTTAATACGCGAAAATAAAAAACGTCACGGCTCTATTCGGCGACAACAAAAAATGCATTTTTTCTTATCCGAACGGAATCAGACGAAGTTTTTTTCTTTACAATTCCCCCTAATATTAGAGGAGGTATGATTTTCTTTGGAGAAAAATCGGTTAATTCTAATGCTTTGAATACGCTGAAAAACAAAAAACGCCACCGCTCGATTCGGGCGACACAACAAAAAACGTATTTTTTCTTATCCGGACTGAACTTAAGTTTTTTCGGCGTTCATCTAATATTAGCGTAGGCATGATTTTCTTTTGAGAAAATTGAGCAATTCTAACGCTTTTAATATTAAAACAAAACGTCATTACCGATTCGACGACAACAAAAGTGCATTTTTTCTTATCCGTGACGAGTTTTTTTTCGATGTTCCCCATTATTAGAAAGATTTCTCTTTAATTTTTCCCAATCCCAGTTTCTTTCCCTCACTGCCCCAATTTAGGCATGATCTCGGCTCGATAAAACCGGTACTATGTAAGCTTTACATGAAAACGAAAAAACTTTCATTTACTCCATTAGCTAATAAATTGAAAAAATCTAACATTTTTTCTCATCCTAATCTTGAACCAATACTAGTTTTCTCTTATGTTCCCTACTAGACAATAGGGCTGATTTCTTCTTGAAAATCTATCTACTTATTTTAAGTTCAATCTCCACACAACAAAAAATTGATTTTTCCTTTATCCCAATCTTAATCCATTTAAGTTTTTCTCTTAAATTTTAATAGTTGAATAGGTGGCATTTCGAAAATCTTATTTTAATAAAAATTGCCTTGAAGCAACTAAAAAATTTTATTTTTTCAGTCCAACCAACTCATGTTTCTTTCATGTTCCCCCGGCTTTAGTGATGAGTGGCTTATCTCTTCGAGAAAACTGAGCAAATCCAATTGCTTTACTGACGAAAACAAAACCATTTTCTATCCACCTGACAACAAAGTGCATTTTTTCTTATCCGAACGGAATCAGACGAGCTTTTCCTTCTATTCCTCTCTAATATTATTAGATGTAGTGATTTTTCTTTGAGAAAATCGATCAATTTAATGATTTTAATACGCTAAAATAAAAAAATTACACTGATTCGACGCATAAACAAAAAAGTGCATTTTTCTTATCCGCACGAAGTTTTTTTTGATTGCTCCCTAATATTAGCGTAGGTATGATTTTTCTTTGAGAAAAATTGAGCAATTTAATGCTTTTAATTCGGGCGAAATAAAAACGCCACGACTCGATTCGACGACAACAAAAAGTGCATTTTTTCTTATCCGAACGGAATCAGACGAAGTTTTTTCGAATGCCCCTGAATATTAGCGTAGGTATGATTTATTTGAGAAAAATCTCGGCAAATTATAATGCTTTTAATATGCGAAACAAAAACGCCATCGGTCGATTCGGCGACAAACAAAAATCGATTTTTCTTTATCCGAACGGAATCCATACTAGCTTTTTCTCGGCTGCTCCCCAATATTAGCGAGGCATGATTTTCTTTGAAAAATCGAAGCAATTCTATCGCGACGGAAAATAAAAACGCCACGGCTCGGGATTTTATGCAACAAACCCAGATTTTTTCTTAAATCCTCGACCCGGACCATTTGAAGCTTTTCTAATGCTCCCCCTAATAGTAGCTGTAGTATGATTTTGTTTCGAGAAAACGGAGTAAAACTTTAATGCTTTAATACGCCAAACAAAAAACGGCCACTGCCTCGATTCGACGACAACAAAAGGGTATTTTTTCTTACCGAACTTTGAACCCTCAGACGAGTTTTTTTCTGGCTGTTCCCCTAATATTAGCGTATGTGGCTGAAATTTTCTTTGAGAAAATCTAATTACCCTGAATGTTTTCTTTACCACGCTTTAAAAATTTAAAAACGACATCTGATCTCTAATGACAAATGTAAAAAGTGCATTTTTCTTATCCCACGGAGTTTTTTTCGATGTTCCCCCTGTTATTATTTAGTATGGATTTTCGAGAAAATTGAGCAAATTTTAAATGCTTAATTCGCGAAACAAAAACGCCACGATTTCATTCTACCTATTAAATCAAAAGTGTATTTTTTTCTTATCCGAACGAACTGCATTTCGAAGTTTTTTTCAATGTTCCCCTAATATTAGCGTAGGTATGATTTTGCCTGAGAAAATCTTGCAATTATAATGCAAGCTTTTTAATACGCGAAACAAAAACGCCACGGGTTCAATTCGGGCGACAACAAAAATTTGATTTTTCTTTATCTCGAACTTGAATCCATACTAAGCTTTTCTCGATGTTCCCCTTAATATTAGCGTGAGTGCGGATTTTCTTTGAAAAATCGAGTAATTCTATCATGACGCTGAAATAAAAAACGGCCAATGCTCGATTCAAGGCAACAAAAATGCATTTTTTCTAGTCCGAACGGAACTGTGACGTGTTTCTTTCTCGATGCTCCCCTAATAGTATGTAGTGCGGATTTTCTTTGAGAAAATCGAAAGCAAATCTAATGCTTTTAATATCGAAAACAAAAAACGCCACGGCTCGATTCGAATGGCTAAACAAAAGTGCATTTTTCTTATCCGAATCTTAACCGTGACGTAAAGTTTTTTCGATGTTCCTCATTGTTATTTATGTATGATTTCTTTATAAAATCGATCAATTCTAATGATTTTAATACGCTTTAAAATAAAAAACGCCACGACTGATTCGACGACAACAAAGTGCATTTTTTCTTATCCCCAGACGAAGTTTTTTTGGAGTTCCCCTAATATTAGCTGCAGGCATGATTTTCTTTTGAGAAAATTGAGCAATTCTAATGCTTTAATTCGCGAAAATAAAAACGCCACGACTTTATCTCGGACGACAACAAAAAGTGCATTTTTCTTATCCGAACGGAACTGCACGAAGTTTTTTCAATGTTCCCCATTAGCGTAGGTATGATTTTATTTGCGAAAATCTTGCAATTATAATGCTTTTAATATGCGAAAAACAAAAAACGCCACGGGTCGATTCGGGCGACACCGAAAAATCGATTTTTTTCTTATCCTGAACGGAATCCATACTAGTTTTTCTCGGCGTTCCCTTAATATTAGCGTAGGTATGATTTTCTTTGAAAAATAGAGCAATTCTTAATCGCTTTTATCACGGAAAAATAAAAACGCCATGGCTCGACGGCGGCAACAAAAACTGCATTTTTTTCTAGTCCGAACGAATCAGACGAGTTTTTTCTTCGATGTTCCCTAATAGTATGAGGTATTGATTTACTTTTGAGAAAATCGAGCAAATCAATGCTTTTAATACGCGAAAACAAAAACGCCACGTCGGGATTCGATTTAAAAACAAAGTGCATTTTTTCTTATCCGAACGGAACTGGTGACGAAGCTTTTTTTCGACAAAGTTCTCAATATTAGTATGTATGATTTTCTTTTGAGAATGATCAATCTCTACTGCTTTTAATAATGAAATAAAAACGCCACGACTGATTCCCTCCGACGACAACAAAAAATGCATTTTTTCTTATCCGTACGAGTTTTTTTTCGATGTTCCCCTAATATTAGCGTAGGTATGATTTTCTTTGAGAAAATGAGCAATTCTAATGCTTTTAATACGCGAAAATAAAAAACGTCACGACTCGATTCGACGACAACAAAAAGTGCATTTTTTCTTATCCGAACGGAACTGCATTTGTTTTTTCAATGTTCCCCTAATATTAGCGTAGGCATGATTTTATTTGAAATCTTGCAATTATAATGCTTTTAATACGTGAAACAAAACGCCACGGCCAATCTGCACAACAAAAAATCCATTTTTTCTTATCCGAACGGGAATCCGTACTAGGTTTTTCTCGATGTTCCCCTAATATTAGCGTAGGTATGATTTTCTTTGAAAAATCGAGCAATTCTATCGCTTAATACGCTGAAAATAAAACGCCACGGCTCGATTTAGCGGCAACAAAAATGCATTTTTTTCTAGTCCGAACGGAACTGCACGTGTTTCTTCGATGTTCCCCTACAGTAGCTGTGAGGTATGATTTTCTTTGAGAAAATCGAGCAAATCTAATGCTTGTAATATTTTAAAAACAAAAACGCCACGGCCTCGATTCGACGACAACAAAAAGTGCATTTTTTCTCTTATCCGAACGAACTGCACGAAGTTTTTCTGAGCAAGTTCCCCAATATTAGCTGTATGTATGATTTTCTTTGAGAAAATCGATCAATTCTAATGATTTTATCACGCGAAAATAAAAACCCGCCACGACCGATTCTACCGACAACAAAAGTGTGGACATTTTCTTATCCGAACGGAACTGCATTTAGTTTTTTTCACCTGTTCCCTAATTAGCGTAGGTATGTGGATTTTATTTGAGAAAATCTTGCAATTATAATGCTTTAATACGCTGAAAACAAAAAACGTCACGGCTCAATCTCGGGCGACAACAAAAAATCCATTTTTTCTTATCCGAACGGAATCCGTACTAGTTTTTTTCGATGTTCCCCTAATATTAGCGTAGGTATGATTTTCTTTGAAAAAATCGAAATTCCTATCATGAATACGCCGGGTCAAAAACGCCACGGCTCGATTCGGGCGCAACAAAAATGTATTTTTCTAGTCCGAACGGAATCCCGCACGTGTTTTCTCGATGTTCCCCTAATAGTAGCTGCAGAGGTACATGATTTTCTTTGAGAAAATGGAGCACCTTAATGCTGTAATACGCGAAAACAAAAACGCCACGGCTCGATTCTCCGACGACAACAAAGTGTGATGCCAATCCGAACGGAATCCAGACGAAGTTTTTTTCGATGTTCCCCATTACGTATGTATGATTTTCTTTGAGAAAATCGATCAATTTAATGATTTTAATACGAAAATAAAAAACGCCACGACCGATTCGACGACAACAAAAGTGCATTTTTTCGTATCCGTACGAGTTTTTTTGATGTTCCCCTAATATTACCGTAGGTATGATTTTCTTTTCTTTTGAGAAAATTGAGCAATTCTAATGTTTTTAATCTCGAAAATAAAAATCACCATCTGACGACAACAAAAGTGCATTTTTTCTATCCGAACGGAACTGCACAGCTCTTTTTTCAATGTTCCCCTAATATTAGCGTAGGTATGATTTTATTTGAGAAAATCTTGCAATTATAATGCTTTAATACGCAAAACAAAAACGCCACTTCCGGGTCGATTCTGGCGACAACAAAAAATCGATTTTCTTATCCGAACGGAACTACTAGTTTTTCTCGTTCCCCTTAATATTAGCGTAGGTATGATTTTCTTTGAAAAATAGAGCAATTCTACCCGCTTTAATACGGAAAATAAAAAAACGCCACGGCTCGATTCTCGGCGGCAACAAACTGCATTTTTTCTAGTCCGAACGGAACTGTGACGAAGTTTTTTCGATGTCTCTAATAGTAAAGGCAGTATGATTTACTTGAGAAATCGAGCAAATCTAATGCTTTGGTCATCAGCCGAAACAAAAACGCTTGCTCGATTCGACGAAAACAAAAAGTGCATTTTTCTTATCCGAACGGAACTGCATTTTAGCTTTTTTCGAAGCTGCTCTCTAATATTAGTTGCATAGGTATGATTTTATTTGAGAAAATCAATCAATTCTAATGCTTTTAATACGCAAAAACGAAATACGTCACGGACCGATTCGCCGACAACAAAAAATGCATTTTTTCTTATCCGCACGAGTTTTTTCAATGCTCCCCTAATATTAGCTGAGTATGATTTTCGAGAAATTGAGCACCCTAATGCTTTTGACCAAGGAAAATAAAAACGCTACCACCTCCATCTCGACGACAACAAAAAGTGCATTTTTTCTTATCCGAACGGAACCCATTTGTGTTTTTTTCAATGTTCCCCCTATTAGCGTAGGTATGATTTTACTGGAGAAAATCTTGTAACGTTTATAATGCTTTTAATACGAAAACAAAAACCACGGCTCAATCTCGGGCGACAACAAAAATCGATTTTTTCCTTATCCGAATCCACGAATCCATACTAGTTTTTCTCGATACCCCTTAATATTAGCTGTGAGGTAAGGATTTTCTTGAAAAAATCGAGCAATTCACAGCTTTTAACACGCCGAAATAAAACGCCACGCTCGATTCGGGCGGCAACAAAAATGCATTTTTTCTAGTCCGAACGGAACTGGGTATTTGTTTCTTTCGATGTTCCCCTAATAGTATAGTATGGTTTTCTTTGAGGCACCCAAATCTTAATGCTTGTAATATGCGAAACAAAAACGTCACGGCTCGATTCGACGACAACAAAAGTGCATTTTTTCTTATCCGAACGGAATCCGCATTGAAGTTTTTTCGATGTTCCCCTAATATTAGAGTATGTATGATTTTCTTTGAGGCACCGATCATCTCTAATGATTTTAATACGCTGAAATAAAAACGCCACGACTGGGATTCACCCATGCAACAAAAAGTGCATTTTTCTTATCCGCACGAAGTTTTTGATGTTCCCCATTATTAGCGTGAGGTATGATTTCTTTGAGAAAATTGAGCAATTCTAATGCTTTTAATTCGCGAAAATAAAAACGCCACGATCGATCTCGACGACAACAAAGTGCATTTTTCTTATCCCAACGGAACTGTGACGAGTTTTTTCTTCAATGTTCCCCTAATATTAGCGTGAGGCATGGGATTTTATTTGAGAAAATCTTGCAATTATAATGCTTTTTAATATGCGAAAAACAAAACGCCACGGCTCGATCTGGGCGACAAATAAAATCGATTTTTCTTTATCCGAACGGAATCCATACTAGTTTCTCGATGTTCCCCTAATATTAGCGTAGGTATTGATTTTCTTTGAAAAAATAGAGCAATTCTACCGCTTTTAATACGGAAAATAAAACGCCACGGCTCGATTTGGCGCAACAAAAAACTCCAGATTTTTTTCTAGTCCGAACTTAATCCGCAGACGGTTTTTTTCGATGTTCCCTAATAGTAGCTGTGAGGTATGATTTACTTTAATAGTAAATCGAGCAATTCTAATGCTTTTAATACGCAAAAACAAAAACGTCACGGCTCGATTCGGCGACAACAAAAAATGCATTTTTTCTTATCTGAACGGAATCCGTACGAGTTTTTTTCGATGTTCCCCTTATATTAGCGTAGGTATGATTTTCTTTGAGAAAATCGATCAATCTAATGCTTTTAATACGCGAAAACAAAAAACGTCACGGGTCGATTCGACAACAACAAAAAATCGATTTTTTCTTATCCGTACGAGTTTTTTTCGATGTTCCCCTCATATTAGCGTAGGTATGATTTTCTTTTGAGAAAAAATTGAGCAATTCTAATGCTTTTAATTCGCTGAAAATAAAAACGTCACGACCGATTCGGCGACAACAAAAAATGCATTTTTTCTTATCCGAACGGAATCCGTACGAGTTTTTTTCAATGTTCCCCTAATATTAGCGTAGGTATGATTTTATTTGAGAAAATCTAGCAATTATAATGCTTTTAATACGCGAAAACAAAAAACGTCACGGTCAATTCGGGCGACAACAAAATCGATTTTTTCGGTCCGAACGGAATCCATACTAGTTTTTCTCGATGTTCCTCCCTAATATTAGCGTAGGTATGATTTTCTTGAAAAAATCGAGCAATTCTATCAAGTGACACGCTGAATAAAAAACGCCACGGCTCGATTCGGGCGGCAACAAAATGCATTTTTCTAGTCCGAACGGAACTGGTGACGTGTTTCTTTCGACGTTCCCCTAATAGTAGCTGGTGAGGTGTGGATTTCTTTCTTTGAAAATCGAGCAAATCTAATGCTTGTAATACGCGAACAAAAACGCCACGGCTCGGCCCGACGACAACAAAGTGCATTTTTTCTTATCCGAACGGAACTGCGACGAGTTTTTTTTCGATGTTCCCTAATATTAGCGGTATGTATGATTTTCTTGAGAAACTCACCGGGCCTTAATGATTTTAATACGCCGAAAATAAAAACGCCACGACTGATTCGGCAACAACAAAAAATGCATTTTTTCTTATCCGTACGAGTTTTTTTTGATGTTCCCCTAATATTAGAGTAGGTATGATTTTCTTTGAGAAAATTTGAGCAATTCTAATGCTTTTAATTCCACAAAATAAAAACGCCACGACTCCTCCGATTCGGACGACAACAAAGTGCATTTTTTCTATCCGAATGAACTGCATGGTTTTTCTCAATGTCTCAACATTAGCGTAGGCATGATTTTATTTGAGAAAATCTTGCAATTATTATAATGCTTTTATTATGCGAAACAAAAACGTCATTGCTCACCGGCGACAAAAAATCGATTTTTTTCTTATCCAACGGAATCCATACTAGTTTTTCTCGATGTTCCCCTTAATATTAGCGAGGTATGATTTTCTTTTGAAAAATCGAGCAATTCTATCGCTTTTAATACGGAAAATAAAAACGCCACGGCTCGATTTCCTCCATGGCAAATAAAAATGGTTTTTCTAGTCCAACGTGAACTGCATTTGAAGTTTTTTCGATGTTCCCCTAATAGGTAGCTTTAGGTATGATTTACTTTTGAGAAAATCGAGCAATTCTAATGCTTTCAATACGCGAAACAAAACGGCCACGGCTCGATTCGACGGCCAACAAAAAGTGCATTTTTTCTCTTATCCGAACTGAATCACAGACGAAGTTTTTTTCGATGTTTCCCTAATATTAGCGTATGTATGATTTTCTTTTGAGAAAATTTATCACCCTAATGCTTTTAATACGCCGAAAATAAAAAACGCCACGACTGATTCGACGACAACAAAAAAGTGCATTTTTTCTTATCCCAGACGAAGTTTTTCCTTTCGATGTTCCCCTTAATATTAGCGTGAGGTATGATTTTCTTTTGAGAAAATTGAGCAATTTAATGCTTTTGACCATGGTAACAAAAACGCCACGACTCGATTCGACGACAACAAAAAGTGCATTTTTTCTTATCCGAACGAACTGCAGACGAAGTTTTTTTCTAATGTTCCACTAATATTAGCGTAGGTATGATTTTATTTGAGAAAATCTAGGTAATTATAATGCTTTTAATACGCGAAAACAAAAAACGTCATGTCGATTAGGGCGACAAAAAATCGATTTTTTCTTATCTGAACGGAATCCATACTAGTTTTCTCATGTTCCCTAATAGTTAGCGAGGTGATGATTTTTCTTTGAAAAATCGAGCAATTCTACTGCTTTTAATATCAAAAATAAAAAAACGCCACGGCTCGATTCGCTAACAAAAATGCATTTTTTCTAATCCGAATCTGAATCCGTGACGAGTTTTTTCTTTCGATGTTCCCCTAATAGTAGCTGGTGAGAGGTATGATTTTCTTTTGAGAAAATCGAGCAATTCTAATGCTTTGAATATTGCCAGTAAAATGAAAAACGCCACGGCTCGATTCAAGCACAACAACAAAAAAAATGCATTTTTTCTTATCCCGAATTGAACCCAGGAAGTTTTTCGATGTTCATCTATCATTACGTAGGCATGATTTTCTTTGAGAAAAAATTGAGCAATTCTAATGCTTTTAATATGCGAAAACAAAAACGCCACGACTTTACCCCACGATACAACAAAAGTGCATTTTTCTATCCGTACGAAGTTTTTTCGATGTTTCCCTAATATTAGCGTAGAGGCGATCTTCTTTGAGAAAATCGAGCAATTCTAATGCTTTTAATACGCGAAATCAAAAAACGTCACGTCTGATTCGACGACAACAAAAAATGCATTTTTTCTTATCCGAACGGAACTGTGACGAAGTTTTTTTCAATGTTCCCCTTAATATTAGCGAGGGTATGGGATTTTATTTGAAAATCTTTGCAATTATAATGCTTTGATACGAAAACAAAACGCCACGACCGATTTTATGGCCAACAAAAATCGACATTTTTTCTTATCTGAATGGAATCCATACTAGTTTTTCTCGATGTTCCCCTTAATATTAGCGTAGTATGATTTTCTTTGAAAAAATCGAAAGCAATTTACTGCTTTTTAATACGGAAAATAAAACGCCACGGCTCGATGGCGGCAACAAAAATGATTTAGTCCAACGGAACTGGTGACGAAGTTTTTTTCATGTTCCCCTAATAGTAGCTGTAGGTATGATTTTCTTTGAGAAAATCGAGCAATTCTAATGCTTTTAATACGCGAAAACAAAAAACGTCACGGCTCGATTCGACGACAACAAAAAATGCATTTTTTCTTATCCGAACGGAATCCGTACGAGTTTTTTTCGATGTTCCCCTAATATTAGCGTAGGTATGATTTTGCTTTGAGAAAATCGATCACCCCTAATTCCATTTTAATACGCCGAAATAGAAAAACGCCATGACTTGATTCGACGACAACAAAAAGTGCATTTTTTCTTATCCGCATTTGCAGTTTTTTTATGTTCCCCTATTATTAGAGTAGGTATGATTTTCTTTGAGAAAAATTGAGTAATTCTAATGCTTTTAATTCGCTGAAAATAAAAAACGGCCACGACTGATTCGATTTTATTAACAAAAGTGCATTTTTTCTTATCCGAACGGAACTGCATTTTGCAGTTTTTTTTCAATGTTCCCTAATATTAGCGCGAGGGTATGATTTTATTTGAGAAAATCTTGCAATTATAATGCTTTTTAATATGCGAAAACAAAAACGCCACGGTCGATTCGCGACAACAAAAATCGATTTTTCTATCTCGAACGGAATCCATATTTCAGTTTCTCTCTCGATGTTCCCAAAATATTAGCGTGAGGTATGATATTCCTTTGAAAAATCGAAAGCAATTCTAATTCTTTTAATATTTAAATAAAAACGCCACGGCTCTTATTCGCGACAACAAAATGCATTTTTTCTTATCCGAACGGAATCAGACGAAGTTTTTTTCTTCTATGTTCCCCTAATATTAGAGGAGGTATGATTTTCTTTGAGAAAATCGAGCAATTTAATGTTTTGAATACGCCGAAAACAAAACGCCACGGCTCGATTCGGGCGACAACAAAAAATCCATTTTTTCTTATCCGAATTGAACTTCAGAAGTTTTTTTCGATAAGCCATCTAATATTAGCGTGAGGCATGATTTTCTTTGAGAAAATTGAGCAATTCTAATGCTTTTAATATGCTTAAACAAAAACGCCACGACCGATTCTCCGACGACAACAAAAAGTGCATTTTTCTTATCCGCATTTGAAGTTTTTTTCTCGATGTTCCCCTAATATTAGCCGTGAGGTATGATTTTCTTTGAGAAAATTGAGCAATTCTAATGCTTTAATTCGCGAAAAATAAAAACGCCACGACCGATTCGACGACAACAAAAGTGGTTTTTCTTATCCGAACGGAACTTGACGAGTTTTTCTAATGTTCCACTATCATTAGCGTAGCGATTTTATTTTGAGAAAATCTTGCAATTATAATGTTTTTAATACGCCGAAACAAAACGCCGCTGCTCGATTAGGGCGACAAAAAAAATCGATTTTTTTCTTTATCTCGAACGGAATCCATACTAGTTTTTCTCATGTTCCCTATTAGCGTAGGTATGATTTTCTTTGAAAAAATCGAAGCAATTCTACTCCTTTTAATACGCGAATAAAACGCCACGGCTCTGGCCCAAGCGCACAAAATGCATTTTTCAACCAACGGAACTGCATTTGAAGTTTTTTTTCATGTTCCCCTAATAGTAGCTGCTGTGAGAGGTATGATTTTCTTTGAGAAAATCGAGCAATTTAATGCTTTGAATACGCGAAACAAAAAACTGCTCGGATTGGGCGACAACAAAAAATGCATTTTTCTCTTATCCGACTGAACTGGTGATGAAGCCTTTTTTCTCGATGTTCCCCTAATATTAGTTGCATGTATGATTTTCTTTTGAGAAATCGGACAATTTAATGATTTTAATACGCCGAAAATAAAAACGTCATCGATTCGACGATAACAAAAGTGCATTTTTTCTTATCCGTACGAGTTTTTTTTTATGTTCCCCTCATATTAGCGTAGGTATGATTTTCTTTGAGAAAATAGAGCAATTCTACTGCTTAATTGAAAATAAAAAAAACGCCACGACTGATTCGACGACAACAAAAGTGCACATTTTTCTCTTATCCGAACGAACTGCATTTAGTTTTTTTTCAATGTTCCCCATATTAGCGTAGGTATGGATTTTATTTGAGAAAATCTTGCAATTATAATGCTTTTAATATGCGAAAACAAAAACGCCACGGGTTCGATTCGGGCGACAACAAAAAATCGATTTTTCTATCCTAACGGAACTATTATTAGTTTTCTCGATGTTCCCAAAATATTAGCGTAGGTATGATATTCCTTTGAAAATCGAGCAATTCTAATTCTTTTAATACTAAAATAAAACGCCACGACTCGATTCGGACGACAACAAAGAATGCATTTTTTTCTTATCCGAACGGACTCCGTACGAGTTTTTTTCAATGTTCCCCTAATATTAGCGTAGGTATGATTTTCTTTGAGAAAATCGGGCTATTCTAATGCTTTAATATGCGAAACAAAAACGTCACGGCTCGATTCGGCGACAACAAAAATCGATTTTTTCTTATCTCGAACGGAATCCATATTAGTTTTTCTCGATGTTCCCAAAATATTAGCGTAGGTATGATATTCTTTTGAAAAAATCGAGCAATTCTAATTTTTATCACGCCGAAAATAAAAAACGCCACGGCTCTATTCGCGACAACAAAAAATTTTATTTTTTTCTCTTATCCGAACGGAACTGCAGACGAGCTTTTTTCGATGTTCCCTAATATTATTAGCGTAGGTATGATTTTCTTTGAGAAAATCGAGCAATCTAATGCTTTGAATACGAAAAACAAACGTCACGGGTCGATTCGGCGACAACAAAAAATCCATTTTTTCTTATCCGAACGGAATCCGTACGAGTTTTTTTCGATGTTCCCCTAATATTAGCGTAGGTATGATTTTCTTTGAGAAAATTGAGCAATTCTAATGCTTTTAATACGCGAAACAAAAACGCCGCCGACTCGATTCGACGACAACAAAAGATGCATTTTTTCTTATCCGTACGGGGTTTTTTTTCGATGTTCCCCTAATATTAGCGTAGGTATGATTTTCTTTGAGAAAATTGAGCAATTCTAATGCTTTTAATACGCGAAAACAAAAAACGTCACGACTCGATTCGACGACAACAAAAAATGCATTTTTCTTATCCGAACGGAACTGCACGAAGTTTTTTCTTCTAATGTTCCCTAATATTAGCGTAGGTATGGATTTTATTTGACAAAAATCTTTGCAATTATAATGCTTTAATACGCCGAAACAAAAACGCCACGGCTCGATTAGGGGCGACAACAAAATCGATTTTTTTCTATCCGAACGAATCCATACTAGTTTTTCTCGATGTTCCCCATTATTAGCGTAGGTATGATTTTCTTTTGAAAAAATCGAGAAATTCTATCGGCTTTTAATACGGGAAAATAAAACGCCACGGCTCGATTTGGCGCACAAAAAATGCATTTTTCTAGTCCGAACGGAATCCATTTAGTTTTTTCTGATGTTCCCCTAATAGTAGGTATGATTTTCTTTGAGAAAATCGAGCAAATCTAATGCTTTGAATACGCGAAAATTAAAACGGCCACTTGGCCGATTCGGGCGACAACAAAAAAATGCATTTTTTCTTATCCGACTTGAACTGCAGGCTTTTTTCGATGTTCATCTAATATTAGCGTAGGGCATCATTTTCTTTTGAGAAAATTGAGCAATTTAATGCTTTTAATATGCTTAAAACAACAAAAACGCCACGACTCGATCTCGACGACAACAAAAGTGCATTTTTTTCTGTCCAGACGAAGTTTTTTCGATGTTCCCCCTAATATTAGCGTAGGGTATGATTTTCTTGAGAAAAAATTGGGCAATTCTAATGCTTTTAATTCATTTAAAATAAAAAACGCCACGACTGATTCGACGACAACAAAAGTGGCATTTTTTCTTATCCGAACGTGAACCGCATGCAGTTTTTTCAATGTTCCCTAATATTAGCTGTGAGGGTGGCGATTTTATTTGAGAAAATCTTGCAATTATAATGCTTTAATATGCGAAAACAAAAACGCCACGCCGATTCGCGACAACAAAAATCGATTTTTCTTATCCGAACGGAATCCATACTAAGTTTTTTTCGAAGCGTTCCCCTAATATTAGCTGTGAGGTGATTTTCTTTGAGAAAATTGAGCAATTTAATGCTTTTAATTCGCGAAAATAAAAAACGCCACACTGAGCCCGACGACAACAAAAGTGCATTTTTTTCTTATCCGAACGGAATCCGTGATTTAGTTTTTTCTTAACGTTCTTAATATTAGCGTAGGTATGATTTTATTTGAGAAAATCTTGCAATTATAATGCTTTTTAATATGCGAAACAAAAACGCCACTGCTCATTCGGGCGACAACAACAAAAAGTGCATTTTTTCTTATCCGAACGGAATCCATACTAGTTTTTTTCGATGTTCCCCTAATATTAGCGTAGTATGATATTCTTTGAAAAAATGGAGCAATTTAATTTTTTAATACGAAATAAAAACGCCACGGCTCTATTCGCCACAACAAAATGCATTTTTTCTTATCCGAACGGAATCCGTGACGAAGTTTTTTCTTCGATGTCCCCTAATATTAGCTGTGAGGTAGATTTTCTTTTGAGAAAATCGAGCAATTCTAAATGCTTTGAATATGTGAAAAACAAAAACGGCCACGGCTCGATTCGCGACAACAAAAATGCATTTTTTCTTATCCGAATTGAACTGTAGAAGTTTCTTTTTCGATGTTCATCTAATATTAGCTGCATGATTTTCTTTCTTTTGAGAAAATTGAGCAATTTAATGCTTTTAATATGCGAAACAAAAAACGCCACGACTGACCGACGACAACAAAAGTGCATTTTTTCTTATCCGAACGAACTGCGACGAAGTTTTTCTTCTAATGTCTCTAATATTAGCGTAGGTATGATTTTATTTGAGAAAAATCTTTGCAATTATAATGCTTTTAATACGGAAAAACAAAAACGTCACGGCTCGATTAGGCTTAGCTACAACAAAAAATCCATTTTTTTCTTATCCGAACGGAATCCATACGAGTTTTTTTCGATGTTCCCCTAATATTAGCGTAGGTATGATTTTCTTTGAGAAAATCGAGCAATTCTATCATGACGGAAAATAAAAAAACGCCACGGCTCGACGCCCGGGCGGCAACAAAAAATACATTTTTTTCTAGTCCGAACGGAACTGCATTTAGCTTTTCGATCTTCCCCTAATATTAGCGTAGGTATGATTTTCTTTGAGAAAATCGCGAGCAAATCTTACGCTTTAATACGCTGAAACGAAAAACCACGACTCGATTCGACGACAACAAAAAATGCATTTTTTCTTATCCGAACGGAACTGCATGTTTTTTTCGGGATGCTCCCCTAATATTAGCGTATGTATGATTTTCTTTGAGAAAATCGATCAATCTCTAATGCTTTTTAATACGAAAATAAAAACGCCACGACTCGATCTCGACGACAACAAAAGTGCATTTTTTTCTTATCCGCACGGCGCTTTTTTCGATGTTCCCCCATTAGTAAGTGTAGTATGATTTTCTTTGAGAAAATCGAAAGCAAATCTAATGCTTTTAATATGGAAAACAAAAAACGTGGCCACGCTCGGATCTGACGACAACAAAAAGTGCATTTTTTCTTATCCTAACGGAATCCGAGACGAAGTTTTTTCGATGTTCCCCTAATATGCTGCTTATGTATGATTTTCTTTGAGAAAATCGATCAATTCTAATGATTTTAATACGCTTAAAATAAAAAACGTCACGCATTTCTCCGTACTTACAACAAAAAATGCATTTTTTTCTTATCCGTACGAGTTTTTTTCGATGTTCCCCTAATATTAGCGTAGGTATGATTTTCTTTGAGAAAATTGAGCAATTCTAATGCTTTTAATACGCGAAAATAAAAACGCCACGATAGAGTATTTTTATCCGAACGAACTGCGACGAAGTTTTTTTCGATGTTCCCCTAATATTAGCGTAGGTATGATTTTATTTGAGAAAATCTAGCAATTATAATGCTTTTAATACGCGAAAACAAAAACGTCACTGCTCGATTCGGGCGACAACAAAATCGATTTTTTCTTATCCGAATCCATCCATACTTAGTTTTTCTCGATGTTCCCAAAATATTAGCCGTGAGGGTATGGATATTCTTTGAAAAAATCGAAAGCAATTTAATTCTTTAATACGCGAAAATAAAAACGCCGCTGCTCTATTCGCGACAACAAAAATGCATTTTTTTCTTATCCAACGGAACTGCGGTTTTGAGTTTTTTTCGATGTTCCCTAATATTATAGGTATGTGATTTTCTTGAGAAAATCGAGCAATTCTAATGCTTGAATACGCCGAAACAAAACGTTACGGCTCGGGATTCGCGACAACAAAAAATGCATTTTTTCTTATCCGAATTGAACTGCAGGAAGTTTTTCGATCTCATCTAATATTACGTAGGCATGATTTTTTTTGAGAAAATTGAGCAATTCTAATGCTTTTAATACGCGAAAACAAAAAACGGCCACGACTGATTCACCGACAACAAAAAAGTGCATTTTTTCTTATCCGTATTTAGCTTTTCTGGATGTTTCCCTAATATTAGCGTGACGTATGATTTTCTTTTTGAGAAAATTGAGCAATTCTAATGCTTTTAATTCGCTGAAAATAAAAAACGCCACGACTGATTCGACGATTAACAAAAAGTGCATTTTTTCTTATCCGAACGGAACTGCATTTAGTTTTTTTCTAATGTTCCCTAATATTAGCGTAGGTATGATTTTATTTGAGAAAATCTTGCAATTATAATACTTTTAATATGCGAAACAAAAACGCTCACTACCGATTCTCCGCGACAACAAAATCGATTTTTTCTAGCAATACGTAACTGAACGAAGTATACCAT
>JADFUC010001499.1:0-49021 GCA_019722365.1 Lithospermum erythrorhizon | reverse complement strand
ATCGGTATGCTTCGTTTCAGTTACGTATTGCTCAAGAAAATATCATCTGACTTCATATATATAATATATTTGATTATAGCATGTGTCACATATGTAGTTGGGCTCACAAATGTACAGAGATGCAATCACTCTTACATGCCTTTTAAGGTTGTAGGAAGATTTATTCAACATTTAGTGTATAAAACATCATTTATGCAGTTACGCTCCCGCTAACCTTTAAGGAACTCGGTGTTCTTCATCACTCTTGATTCTTATTGATTTTCATCAAGTATCAAGTGAGGAATTTAACTCCATTATACTCGTGCCCAAGTTTTGACTTTAGATTTTAGTAGTATAAACTTTCTTTTATATATTCTCGAGCGAGATGTGTAGTCCCCGCAATGTCAAGTATCCGTCATGTTGATCATTACTTAGGAACATTAACTGGATCCTTGCTTAGACACGCATATTTTAACTTGTGGAATAGCAATATGAAAGTTTAGAAATAAAACATGAGCACAATCGGCAATGAATATGTTTTAATGTGGACTTCCAAGCCAAATGTATGATTAAATGCTCGTGCATGGCCCATTTCTCATTTTAATAAGAATATATTTATTACCCGATGATTGACATCGAGAAGGTAATATAGAATAGACTCCCCAACTCTGATGAATTACCATCCAAAAAGGGTAAAATAGAGTTTTATATACCAATCCGTATATTGCTGTCTTATTTCATTTAAAATGACATGAGTTATTTATTGATATTATTCATGTTGTAGATTTGCATCATTTCTTGGCTTTTAAATGCATCGAAGTGGCTCATTGTTATAGGCAGGCCAACTTGAATAGATTCAGTCATGTTATTTTAACTATTTGTGCCAGGAATGGGGGCTCACCATTACAATAAGTGCAACTATGGAAATAAATACTGCAAAACTTCCATAGGTTATATAGAAAATGACTTAATATCAACTTTGGATGCGAGTTAGAATTGTATACCCCACTCGGTGACATATCTTAGCTTATCTATCACACGAGGAGCGTTCAAAGTTTATTTATCAAACACAACTCTTGAGGGTTGTCTCACAGTTGAATATGAATAAATTAATTTAAGTAGGTGTAACAGCACTGTCATGTAAAAATTATTTCATTCTTTTGTATTTCAACCGTTAATATGATCCGCCCACTTGGCCAATAAAACAAGGCTAAGCGAGGCACATCTAAGGTTAGAACAAAATTCTCTTGGTATGTAAATTAAAAAGATCTCATCGTTTGTGTTTAACTTTAAATTGACAAAATTTCTTAATTAAATAATGTCTCAACAAATGCGTTTTAAGATTAGAATGATGTCAAATTCTTTGGACTTATATAGATGATACTTCGACTCGAGAACTTGATAGTATTCATGACATGGTCCTTTCGTACTCTTATCAATTCGTGTATCATTCAATGACTCAAATCTTTAATTAACTTGTATGTAAACATATAAGCTTAATTTGAACTCTTGACACTCACTAGAAGTCTAGTAAGAGTTGACAGTTCATCTTTTCAGATTATACTCGAGTCTTGTTAGGAGTCATTTATCGTAAGTATTGTTGTCGTTTGTTGTTCAAGGTGTCCTTTTGAAGAAGAGTAGAGTAATGTTTCCTTAATCGGAATACTTGATATGGGAAACGTGTATGTCAAACATGACATTCATTTCTACTCTTGAAGTGCAAGAAAAAGTTTAGAATCTCGACCACGCCGCTGGAGGATTTAATTTGTGTGCTCTTATAATGTGAATGCAATATATAAATTTACCTGAGCTCGATAACTTTCTTTGTATCTTGTCTTCTAGCTATTGCCATACTTGGCTCATATTCATGATTAAATCATGTGAGTCAAACTAGTGTTCTCGACATTGGTAGCCTAGCCAAGACATTACAGCTTTGACAACAAAATTATTTGAGATATGAGATTTAATCAAATCTACTCTTTTTTTAATTCTAAATGTTGCTTAAAACCTTCTTTCTATGCTTTGAAGTTTGAAATAGTGAATCATTAACTTCAACATAGTTCATGTCCACTCAAGCTGTATAAGTGATGTGAGAACCCCGAATAGATAACTTTGCTTATTTGGTTATACGTACCATAAGCTTTTGTTTCGTCTGATTGCTGAACCATTATTCGTCATGTTAAAAAGAAACTAAATACCAATCGAGGTCTTGAGATGTAGATACACAACATTCAAGATCATTCAATAGTTTTTCTCAATTGAGTTATAAAAGAGATTAAACTATTTATTATTTAAGGCTTGTTTGGTGGCTAAGAAACAATATGACATATTGGTCTTGTACGTCATCACCTTTGATTAGTCAAAAATTAATTATCCTTCCGATCATATCATTGTGACTTTTGTTCACTTGAACCAAAGTTCATGCAACGATATCAACATGATTGAATCAAGTCTTAAATGTTTGTGGTATTTAAAGTTTGGCCTCTATTAGCATACAACCGATTACAATAGTTGAAGGAGATCGCGTTGTAACACTTTGTTGACAAGTCATTGATTTACTCATAACTTGTTTTATTTCACATTATAAAGTCACGCATTTAGTTTGCCCAATGAATGGTGAATAAAATGGAAGTAAACTTAATATGCCAAACTATATAATAGAAATATGCAACTTAAAATAAATAGTGTAGTTCAAAAAATCCATACATATTTACAAAATGAATTGTAAATATAATACCGTACTTGAATCTCCTGAAATGTACAAGGTATCGAGATCCGCTTTATGCTTTCAGTTCAAGCAGCCATTGCATCACGTTTTTGAATCGAAGTATAATAGTAGGTTATCAACCAATTATGTAAAAAGTAATATGCAAGGTACCAAAGAGTGTGTGCCCGATTCAAGCAATGATACCATCATTTAAATCGAACAATAGTAGGTTACCAACGATTCTGAGAAACTACATAACTCTTTGTGTCACTAGCGTACCATACAAGATGCTATCGACTTGTATCTCCGACAAACGGTTAAGCATACCCAATTAAGCCAAATAGTTACTTGGGTAAGTCATCGAAAGCCCGCAGCGTTAGTGGAAATCAACGGCATGATCCGTTGTCATATCAAAGTGCAAAGCGTAACACACGCCATCGCGGTGTGCAGGATGATCTGGCAAATTTCCTGTTTCAAAATTGAACGTCACGTTGCTTAAATTTAATTTTGTGAGATTGATGTTATTGTAATTTTATTTAACCATGTATAGATAGCACATATTCGAAACATGCACAACGTGAAAAATAAATAAATAAGACACATTTGAGGAGATATAGGAATATATTTAGGACCTATTAAATCTTGCTGGTGAAATACAACATGAGTCCTATTATAGCCTTTTAAAGAGTGCGAGTCGTGTATTCATGACTCCTTGAAACCTCGAGTTCTCAGTGTCGTCTTTGTGGAAATGCTATGTGATGGCACGGCGGTATCTTCTTACTCTAACCCAGCAAGGCATGAGGCCGGGTAAATGAATAAGAATAAAAAATGTATTTCGTGGTCGTTCTGGCGTTTAAAATGCATGAGGCTAGTAAATAAATAAATCAGGGTAAAATTGTATCTACCAATTTAAAATTTTTGAATTTGAATATATTGGCATGATTAATGATAATTATTACAAGTAATTAACTCTAAAATTCAAAAATTTAAAAATTTACATCATGGAATAATTACTTTTAGTAATTAACTCCAAAATTCAAAAATTTAAAAGTTCCATGAAAAATATTTTCAAAAAATTAGCAATTAATGAAAATAATTATGAAAGGGAAATATAAATCAAATTTAATGAAATTCAAGATATATTCAATCGTCTTAATGACAAAATTTATAGTTTAACATTTAAAAACCGAAATTAATAATTACCAATAATTTTTAAAACCAAAAATAATTACATAGAATACATTTAGGGGTTTTTAAAGCGGACGACGAACGGCCAAAACGACAGCGCCGCTGGTGTTGTAGTCGGCCGGTGAGCTACACCTCGGTGACCGGAGCGTGCTATTCCACGGGCCAGCCCGGCTCTGAGCCCTTGATTCGGCGACTCATTTAGTAATTCATTTAGGTTTTTGATTTTTCAGTGGGGTGTCTTAACTTTGTAAAAATGATTTGAGACCCTAAAAAATTCAAAATTTTGGGATTCGCTTAAATATCAAAATATCATTATTGAACATGTCCAATTGGAATTTCATCAAAAACACTTCTAGTTTTTCGATTAAATCCAAAAAAATCCAAAGCTTCAATGAATTTTTTGGAGTACTTAAAAAATTCAAAAAATTCTGGAAACAATCTTGGATGAACCTCAAAAGGTCGTGAATACACAGATTTAATTTCGTAATTTTTTGAAATTTCTAACCCTCTCTGTAAAATAAAAAATGATTCTACCTCAAATTAAAAATACAAATTAATCAATTTTTAATCCCTTTCAATTCATGAAATAATTAAATAAACATCAAATCATCAAAATCAATACATTGAAATGATGATTTCAACCGTGTGATATTCATACAAAATGGGTTGATTTTTTCATATTATATATTCATCAATTGAATATATAAATCATGAATTAATCAAATTAATACTGTTATGTCAGCCTTGATCAAATTAGATAAAATAAATGGCTTGAGTAAGTACTGAGCCCTTTGTTAGAATCTAGTATGAATTTCATTTGTGATAAAACACCAAATTTCATACATCCCCGGATCCTTAAAATGATATAAATTTCTAGAAATCATATAATGAAACATATGAATACGAAATGTCTTTTGAGATATGTCGGCGGAAGTCTATCTCCAAATCTTTCCACGAAGCCTCCTTTGAATTAGTCATTGGCCTTCAAATGTAGTGCCTACAGTTGAGGTCCACACCGGGGAGGGAGTTGAATCCTATATTCGTCACGCTGGGAGCATGGATTGAATTGGATGAAGAATCGAAAGAAGAATTTTGATTAACTTCGCCCCGTATTACCGGCCGTTAGAGAAATGGAGGATCTTAGTTTTTCATGAATCTTATGAAATCTAAGTAGTAAAGGATCACTTACCATAGTGGTCCATCATTTAATCTAAACAACGAGCGGTTAATGAGCCGACTTCGTTTGATTTAATTAAGCAGTTAAAAGTAAAATCAAACACTAACAAGAAGATTTGTTAATATTAGCTAACAAGTTAGTAACAAGCTCAACTAACTATCGAATTAATTCCAATTGACTAATTAGGTAATTCGGGTTCATCAATTTATATTTTACATTATCATTGTAAAATTCTCGATTGAAATATTGGAATTGATTACAATCAAATTCTCATTTAGCAAATGTAGCAGTTTTAATTTCATACATGAAATATAATTCAACGTCATTTTGTATGTGTCATGACCTTACAGAGCTCGAGATAATAGTAAGTTGTATAATAATAATAATTGACCAATTACTATTATTATAAATTCAGCAAAGAGTAAGATCTAGCAATAAACTTTCGTAACCTCTTAAATTATCATGAGAACCACATGTGTATCTGATTACTAATTTGAACACTAGAATTCAGTAATCACGTTTAACCAACCGGTAAATGAATTGATACACAATTATGCATAGCCGGACATAATAAAAAGGAAATCAATTTTTCATTGATTTCAACCTACCATCTTGGTTCATTTGAGAGGGGCCTATTATCTTGGGTGATCTTTGGGCCAAGCCCGTTTATTTATGGAATTATCATGCGGATGTGCTTTTTTGTTGGAGGCAATATGGTCTTGGATAAGTAAAAAGCAAGCTATTCACAGAGATGCGGTATAAGCTGGTATCGTCCGATAGCTGCATCTTGCCTTTTGAATTGGTATGGTTAAAAAACTGCTTGGAGAGTTAGGTGTTTAATGATCCAAGACCCGATAGTTTGTTTTGTGATATGAAATCAAGTTGTTGTGCATATTGCTTAATCAGGTCTTTCATGTGAGCGAACTAAGCTTATTAAAGATGAATTGTCATTTTGTTCGAGGACAAACTTCAATAAAAAACTATCTAGACTTTCATGTTAGATCCGAAGGTTAATTGGCGGATTTATTCACAAAATCTCTTGGTGGAAATCGAGTTCGGATTCTTTGTAACAAGGCTTGAATCATATGATATGTATCTTTCCCGACTTGAGAGTGTTAGAAATATGAAATGTCTTTGTAATATGTAAAGGGTAGTTTAGGTATTTGATTATTTTTGTATATTAATATATTGTTCTCTTTGTACTCACTTGAATAATAACAAGAAAATATTTTCATTCCATTTTTCTCTCTAGACTCATTTATCTTAATCTTCATGAATCTCTTTATACATTTCAACATGTACGTTAAAGACCTAATTGACAACAAAAAATAACGACACTATCATCAATTGAATTTATCATTTTACATTATTGCTATTTATTTAGTTACAATAATTATTTTCATAAATTTCTTTACAATATCTAACTTCAAAATAAAGAAAAATAACTTGATACTCCTTATCAAATCATTCTTGTATATGATTGACAAACATAAAAGGATAACTAGGTCATTATAAGATAAACAAAATAAATTGGAGGGAGTATATACTATTCAATGACTTTTCATTGAACCAAAACAATAGATTTCTTTTTAATAATGATAAAGTGAAAAATTGAGATGACATTAACATTATGATCCTCTACATTCAAGTAAAAAATAATTTTGATATAAATATAATCAAATATATAAAGACAAAGGCAGATCTATTGATTTTTTTAGAATTTATAATATTATGTGAGGATTATTCTTAATGTCGACAGATAAGTTTCATCAAATAATTTAGAAGACAGAATAATAAAAACGTAATTGTTACCGATTTTTCATTCATGTTTCTATTTAGAATAATTCATTGCAATAGTTGAATCACATGTATAGATTTTAATAAGTGTTTAATGACTCCTTTACCAAAAGATGTTCATTGATTTGAAACAAAATATCATACACTATAATTCATAAAACGTAAGTAGACAAAATATATATTGTATAATGAAGAATTAAAAATCAATGATTATGAATTCAAGTCTTAAATAATGGTGTATTAAAACACTTCATATTCATTAATGGTAAACATGAAAATAATAATAGCGTAGTGACTATATATTCATTTATAAGTTAGAGATCGAGAATTTAAATTTCTCCATTAAATTTTGAACTAATAATAATGTCATCATTATGGTCAATTTGAAATCAAGGATTCAAATTTCTCCGTTAGATTTTGAATTAATAATAATAATAGTAATAATAATGTCATCATTATGGTCAATTTTAATAAGACAAGTAAAAAGAATTATGAAAGTAATAATTATGAGTATCTATTACATAAATATATATTTTAATAAGATTAGTATTCACAAATATCATAGATAATCATCCAAAAAACAACAGGATCAAACTTTATAATTTCATTAATGAAGAAATTATTTATTTATTGTTTAGTTATCTCAATGGGATTAAAATTATTTAATCATTATTTATAACAATTGTTCAAAAAATATAACCATTACAAGATAATATTATATATAAGGACATTAAGATTTTGTAATAATATATCACCATATAAAACATAATATTGAGATAATATCAACATAATATGTACCATTATCAACATAATATGCTATGGCTAACACATAATTTTAAAATGCATTTAATTTATGAGCGATAGTAGGAGCTAAAAAGCATTTAGCCCATATGTGAGCATCGTCTTTTTCTTAATATATTTAATAGAAGAATCTCATTTTTAAATAGAGAGACAAATCATCTCTGTTATCTATAAAATTACCCTAATCATGATTGATACTAAAAACCATTAACCATGTTTCAAAAAAAACCTAGAATACAAACATACATATTAAAAAAGAATTGAACTGCCTTCATGTAATGGGTTGATTAAAGAAAAAAATAAATGGTTTAAAAAAAAATTGGACCCAAGTTAACTTTTTCAAATAGTTTTAAGGCCCCAAGAAACCAGCGCTGCAGTCTTTTCACCTGGGTTTAATGCCGAAACACAATCGAAGCTCACAGCTGTTCCATCTTGAAAAGCTGTATTAATTTTGAGAGTGTATTTTTTGAATCCTGACACAGTTTCCACAGAGGCCTCCACCACTTGTTTGAAGGTCAATGGTAAGTTTTTAGCAGGATTTTTGGGTACTTCTCTTGTATTGTATTGGTCAATAGAAGACTTACCAATGTCTTGTACTTCTGGGTTAGTTTGGACATTAGGGATATTTGTCACTTGACCATTCACATGGAATGAGAGTAGTGTGATGAGTATGGTGAGGAGGAGAGGGGAAAGGGTGCATGGAAGTGTTGACTTTGCCATTTTTGGTACTCCGTATTTGATAAACTTGTTTGTTTTTTATTTTTTTGTGTTTGGTTTTGACATAAAAGAGTTGGATATATATAGGGAGGGAAAGCATATGAAATATAGGAACTATTAATGTATTGAGAAGAGCAAAAAACGGTGGGACATTGAAATGGTTCATTGCTCGCAAAATACTCCTCTTTTTCAATGTACTATGGAATTTCAAATTACTCTCATTTTATTTTATTAGTAATTTGATATGTGTACTACATGTGATAATTTTTGTTTCTAATATTTTCTATTATTTATATATGTTTTTTCCTTAGGAGCTTACAAATATAATGTTTTTCTTAAAGTTGATATAAAATTATAACTTGGTATTTACAAGTGTAAAACCGTCACACTAACGAACTTTCAGGTTTCTCGCCTGATATAACTTGTATCAATAAAAAGGAATCATCACTCACAAGTGATGTTTATTTTTCTACCCACTCACTCATTTAATTAAATGTGTGGGCTCATTCAATTAATTTAATAAAAAAGTGGATACTTTTACTACTTTATTTCTTTTATCTTCGCTAAGCCAGGATGTTACCCAGGTTTAGCAAGGTTAATTTAGTAATTTCACAACTAAAAAATAAAACACCTAAAAATTGACCCTTTCTTTCCTCCTCGCATACATCCCATGTAAAACCCATCTACCAACACGACTCATTTGAGTCGTGAAGCTGATTTTTCGAGCCTTAATCGTGGAGCAATCCACTACTAGAAAACATGGCAAAGAGACGCTCTAAACAAGCCGAGATTCATCAATTAGAGACTGGATAGCTCTTAATTGTCCGATTTTGAAAGGCTCTCTAAAATCAAAGACCCGCTTCCATCCCGACTCCAAACCAAGCCTCAAGTAGAATGCAAAGTTTCCTCGACTTTAAACGCTCGCACATTTTAGTCAACCACTTGGCACGCCTCGACTCCAACCCGCTCTACAAGCGAATATCGCACTCTAACCTCGCTCTCACATAATGCCGACCAACCCTACTCCACAAGAACCCCGACTCTAAACCTGTCTCCATACAATACTCCATCCCCACTCTTATAAGAATCTCTGACTCCAATCCACCACTTTACAAGCACCCCCACCCGACTCCATAACAATTAAATAAAAACCGACTCCAACCCAATCCGCCCGAAGACCGAAAAGAAAATTAAAGCCTTGCCTCCAACCTATCAATTCAACCAGATTTCTACAAAAAATATATATAAATTAGAAATTAGAACCATTACATACAAAAATAAAAGAAAAGTGAATGTAAAGTATTAATAATTATTTCTTTAAAGTCACCTTACAAAAATAAAATCAAATTTAAGGTTAGTAGACAATGAAATTATGGAATAAAATTAACATAAAACAGTAGGATATTATGTTTGAAGTTCGAAAAAATTGTTGAATGTATTTATAATGCTATAGTGGAAATGAAAACTGAAACCTCGCTTTCCATCCTGGCCGCCACCGCAACCCGTCAAACCGTCGCCACTTTGAAAATAAATTATTGAATTTCCTCACTTAGAGAGTCGTGGAAATGAATTTGAAAACCGCCTATCCCGATTTCATATACCGTCCATTCTCGAAAAAAAGATTGCAATTTTTTAATTCTTTTGGGCCCCCATCCCCATTTCCCTAACCCGGTCGCTTATAGCCGATCTCAGAGAAAAAAATAGATATAGTTTGCAAATCAAACTCCCCTCGTCACGAACACACACGTTAAGCAATAAATATATATCACGCTTTTTAACACAATACGTTAAGTTGAATAAATACAAGATACACCACTGTATACTCATTGTGCATTTCAATATGAAGTTTAATACAAAGTTGCAAATTATAAATATGAAAAACTCTGTAACTTAAAATATTTGATTCTTAATTCTCCTGGAGGTGTTGTCTTCCTCATCACTCTGTCATGAACGCCGCTCGGGTAGCCTGACTCGTAATCCGAACCATCTCCTTCATCTGGATACCACATCGCCCCCTCCTCTTCAACAATAATCTTAAAAATGCCCTGCTCAACAACGCAACATCATTGATTAAATCAATAGGAATGAGGGAGTTGTTCTTCTTGAAGATATCTTCAAGATTCAAAGCATATCCATTATTTTGCGATACGAGTCCAATCGACTTGATTTCCCTCGGTGATTCGGATTTCACGGCGCATTTAACACCATCAGCTTATGATCTCCAACGCCAAGGATACATAACGAGATAGTATGCCTATTGTGCCCTGGATGCATGAACGGTCATCTTGTGGAATCTTCCTAGCTTTTTGTGTTTGATTTGAACCATTCCATTCTTCTCGACGCACTTCGCATCCACTTCGTTTCGTGGTCAAACCAAAACATTCAAGAGGACGGAGCGGTCGTGAATTCGCTAGCGCATTTTACAATTCCCCAAATCTCTCTTCTTAAGACATCATGCGAGGCTCGTCACGATCATCATTCGTAGCATGAACCCTCGACACAAACACCGTTATTGGGGTGTTTTATTACCATCGCCCCGCCTCGATATCAAAATAGTACCATTGATATGTAACCCTTTTATACCTTTTGATTTCTAGTGCGGACCTAATGAAAAATTCTCAAAATCCGTGTGCGTTTGTCCATATTATTTGTTTAACAACGGTATTCCATTCAAACCTATTTTTGAAGATAACAAATTGTTTAATCGAACTAATCCCGCTTTCAAGTGAACACGCCAGTGAATACCTCTAATAATCAAACGCTTAAAATGCTGATCGAGATGTTCGGGAGGCTCATGGATGAGTCTATCAAACGCAAAGCCTTTCAAGGAGCTCGTGTTCTTTATTGTCTATAGGCGCTTGTAAGGAAACTCTAAGAATCTAGTATATCGTCGCTTTTTAAATACAGTAATGACTTTCGCGATTTAATCTAATTGTGTTTTAAAACTGATGGTCCGTAATTTCTAATCCGGCATGATCGATTCATGGTTAAGTCTCATACAAATGACTGCGGTGTCATTTCGCTTTCGAGAATTGGCGAAACGTATCTTTTAGTTTAAAAGAATATTTCGAACCATCGAGACCCCATCGGTAGGTTCCCGGTCCCGACGATCGAGACCTCATCGACCGTCTCGATAGGTCCCGGCGATCGAAACCCCGCCTCTCGATAGGGTCTATACGTAACGGAGCGATCAAGCCGCTCGATCTATCGTGGCTCATCTCCTGTCTCGATGAGGTCACGACGCGGGCAACTTTTCAAATTTTTAATTTTTGTGCAATTCATTTAAAAGCCTTCTTTCTTTCAAACACAAACCACTTTTTGCAAATCTTTTGACCTAATTTTCTCGAGCATTCAATTCACGTAAACAAAAAAGCAAAAGCTCTCATACTCCTACATTTAATTCAACATTATCTTTGTGTAGAAGTTTCCTAGTTGCTAAGGATATATATCCAATTCTCAATCATTTATTGTATCGAGTGAAATCTCAAATAAAGATAGTGGTTGCTATTCTAGGTTGAGTAGTATATTGAAATCCTCGAGTAGTGATTCAGTTCCAATCTAGGGTCGACAGAGTCGAAATCCCAGCGGGGTAAATTGGGTCACTTAAATGGAGGCGTGTTCGAGCACAAAGCTCGAGAGAAGTCGCTTTCTGCCAGATTCAAACATTCCTCTCGCGCGATTTATCTTTGCCAAATCCCGAGGTCGAAAGTTTATCACGAAATAGCAGTGAACCGAAGCCTCGTTAAAATAATGTATCGCTTCCCTTTCCTTGCTCTTTTACTTCAAGTAGTCTTTATTATCATAATCAATTTGATTAATATTGTTGACTAATCTTTCTTCTCGAGCTCGGTTGTAGATCTATCCATTAATCCTTATTATCATTGTATTAATTCCGCACTCTTAAGATTAAAAACTCAAAAAGCACAATATAGGAACTTAAACCTTATTCACCCCCTCTAAGGTTAAATCTAGGCTAACAATTGGTATCGTGAGCCCGCAATTTACCGATAAGCTTAAAATCAGAAAAGATCATGGGTGTAACGGGAATATGGCAAATGAACTTTTTGTGTCGGGGCGGTCGAAATACAGGCCACCATTGTCAATGGATCAAATTAGTGACTACTGGGTGCAACGCGATTCAAATATCACGCAAAGCATCGACTACAATTATGGAGAAATGATCATCAAGCGACCACTCATTCCAACTTAAATACCAAATTCTTTCAAGCCGGTGCTCATAGGAACTTGACCAAGTTGGAAGAAAGCCAACATAAGAGAATTAGGTGCCGCCCGATGAGGTTCCAATCAAGATGTCGATGGAAAAGTTAAGAGGACGGGCGCGCTATGGATTTGTAACTCAAGAAAGTGGGAGTTTTGAATTCCAAAGCCATTCATGTTCTTCACAACGCCACGCCAGATGAAATAGCATGCCGAAGTCGGGTGATGCAAGTCGGCCAAGGAGATACGGACTGCTAAAACCGCTTCATGTCAAGTTCTAAATGGGCCGAAGACTACAAGGGTTCTAATTTTTGACTAGAATATCAAACCTTTGAAATGTATCAATGGAGAATCCATCAAAGATATGCATCAAAGGTTCAATACCATCATCGTAACAACTTGGACTCTCTAGGAAGAGCATTCTCCTTAAGCAGCTTAAAATGTATGAATCATGGTCGTAAATCCCGAAGCCTGGGCTAAAAAAGTGCTACTATAAACGAAGCTGTTATACGCATTCTTCCCACCGTAAGAGCTCATCGGATCCTTTAAGGTCAAGAGGAAGTGATTGCTAAGAACAAGGCTTGGAATTAAGGGACAAAAAGAAAATGGCTCTGCGGCGGCCAAAGTTCAAAAGTAAAATGAAAAAGCGAGAGCGACATGATGATGAAGATATGGTCATGTTAGCTGTAGACTTCAAAAAGTTTCTAAAATTCAAAAAAATAACAATGATCATGGTCATAAGCTCCAAGTTAAATATGACACCATGAAGGAAGTACGAAAAGACAAGAGGGCAAAATCAAAAGAAATAAATACGCTTGAATGCAACAAGTCTCGACATCTCAAGACGGATTGCCCCTCGTTTAGCCAAGAGGTCTCCAACCCCAAGAAAATATGCAACAAGTGTCAATTGGGGATTTATGAACTGAAGCGAATCCGACTGCTGAAACATGCAACGCCAAGCAAAGGTCTCATGGCACAAGATTCTATTGAGGTACCTCTTAACTCTCTTCTTTCGACGATGACCTCACCAGCGATGATGAAAGCAATCGAGTAAACATTTCTGACAAGTTGCTAAATAATTATAATGAGTTATTAGGAAAGTTTTGAAAAATTGCTTAAAAAAGAACAAAGAACTTTCAAAACCAATAAAAGCTTGTTTGCCAAACCACCTCTCTTGAAATGGTGCTCACTTTTGTTAAGCTTGACTCAATTTAAAAAATGATGGCATTCTTGAAAAATTGGAGCGAAACAAAGTCTTAAAAGGTTGAAGTTAGAACGAGAACTCAAGAAAATCACTCAACGCTTATTCTTTGAGTAACAAACAAGCTAACGAAATTTTGACGCCAACGTTATCCAACCAACAAAAAGGGGTTAAAGTTATTCAAATGCTAACTCTTATCATAATTAATGTTGCTCATCATCCGCATCAAGTTTGTAAGACCGCACTTCACCCGCACTTATTGCGAAAAAAGGAAATCACAAGCTCAAAATGTCCCATTCAAAAGCAGCGGTAACGGGCACCTTATGTCCCAAGTCTCTGAAGACCAAACGGATTAAGTAGAAAATCCATCTTTACTTTACTAACCCCAAGGACCCAAATCACATTGGGTACCGAACAGAAATTGACTTTGTGTTAGGAGGACCGCCTCATCCATGAAAAAGAAACATTTGACGGGGCGGATAATGTCGCTCAAGGCACATGACTCGAGATGCCTCACTCTTTCTCTAAGCTCGTGCGCGATCGAAATGTAAAGTTCGCAAACAACGAAAAACCGCCAAAACTTGAAAGGGTATTGGTAAGAAAGGTTGTTTCTGTAATTAAAATACTTTACTTGTCAGCCGGGCGTAGAAAGTTTAATTTTAAGCGCGAGCCAATTACGTGAAAAACATTATTTAGGTAAAATTTTCTAAACATAAACGTGTTATTTCAAACGCTTCATCTCTTATCTGTCATGTTATCAACGTGAATAATGTATTATGTTAATCTTTGATTCGGTTGAAGCTAGTAACATTTGCATGAACGCCGTCCATGATGACGCTGAAGCCTGCGGCATCGACAAATATCGCTAAGATTGGAATGTTATCTAACTGCATAAGCACTCACACGTAAAGGTCTTCCAAATCTCTCATATAAAAAAGTGTTAAACCTTTGCATTTGTCAACTCGTAAAATGCACAAATCTTCGCTTAAACCTATAAATCTTGTTTCGGCCAAACCACGGTTTGATTTGTTACATATGAATTTGTTTCGTGAAATGGATGCCGGTAGTTCGTGGATCAAATATGTTTATGTTATCATGACGACACCGAGGTTTACTGGGTAATTGGCCTTACAATAAAAAGTTGATGCTTTTAAAGAGTTTCAAGTGTCACAGAGAAAGCTCAGCGAATGAAAAGTGATTCAAAATCAAAGCCATAAAGTGTCGATCACGGAGGCGCAGTTCGAAACGGTGAGCTTCGAGGAGTTTCAGGGGGGGAAAAGATGTGGATCCAACATAACTTTTCGCACCAAGAACACCTCTAACAAACGGAGTTGTAGAGCGAAAAGAATAGGACCATTCAAGAAATGAGCCGCACTACGTTAAACGAAAGCACAATTTGCCAAAATATTTCTTTGGGACACGCCGTGACACCGCATGTTACACTATCAACCCAGTATTCCTTAGACTTATTCTCTTAACAAACTCCTCACGAGCCATGGTAAAGCATCCTCGTATTGATTATTTTAAAGTCTTTGGGATAAATGCTATATTCTTAACACTAAAGATACTGGGAAAAATTTGACGCTAAATCTAATGAGGCAATTTTTCTTGGTTATTCTAAAACTAGTAAAAAGCATATATCATCTATAATAATAAGGATCAATGCGCAAGAATTCATTCATGTTAACTTTGATGAACTTTAACTGCTTTGTCGAGAAAGTTGTATTAGACAGCACATTCATTAGGTGGAAATGTGGATGAGAATTCCCAAAAAGAAGCGATGAGCCTCAAAAACCAAGTATCAAACGAGGAAGCATCAACGCTGGGAGCAAACAAATAATCATCGGAACCTAAGACGTTGATGATTATCTCCACGGGCGAACACACGAAGATCTTTCCAGGAGATTATGATCACAAGAATCATCCCCCCGGATCTCATTTTAGGTGATATCTCAAAGTGGTAACTACTGACCCTCTTTTAAATAATGTATGTCTTTTAATAGCTTATGTATCTCAAGTGAGTACCTCTAAATATTAAACAAGCTTCTGTAGAACTCGATTGGATTTTATCTATGCAAAGTTAACTTGAACAATTTGAAAGATGCAAAGTTTCGCATTTAGTTGAAAACTCATGATAAAACCATTATTTGACAAAGTGGGTTTTCCGAATAAACTTGACGAACCGTATTGCTTTTAGTAAATAAAAGTCGCCTTTGTTGTTCAAGGTTACAATCAAGTCGGGCGAGTTGACTTTAATTTAAATTTTTGTTCGTGGCTAGCCTGAATCCATTCGTATTATTCTAGCCTTTCAAGCAGTCACATGGATTTCAAACTACACCAAATGGAGCCAAAAGCGCTTAAATGAAGCTCGACGCAGAAGTTTTTGTAAAACAACCTCCGGGTTTCAAGATCCTAACTTTCCTCATCATGCTTTTAAACTAGATAAAGCTCCTTTGACGCTTAAACAAGCACCTGTAGCTGGTATCACGGTGTTAAGCAATAATATTTAGTCATGTAATGAGCCTGGGCAGCGGAAAGCCTGATTCCACGCTTTTCCTTAAAAACCAAGGCAAACATCTTATAAGAGTTCAAACTTATGTTGATGATATAGCTATTTCTGCCCTAATAAAATCTACGGGTTGAGGAATTTTTGCGAAAATAATGACAAAGTTGAGTTCGAGACGAGTACGACGTGGGCTTAATTGAACTTTCTCGGACTCCGCTTAAGCAAATGGATGACGGCATCTTCATTAGTCAAAGCAAGTTCTCAAAAGAGCTCATAAAGAAATTTGGGAATGGAAAGATGCAAAGGTGATCGGAACTCAACATCTACTTCCACAAAACTCGACAAGGATGAACAAGCGATACGCTAATAACGGCATAAAATACCGGTGTAGATTTAGCTCCTTTTATCTTACCGCTCTAATCGAGCATTACGCTTTCTTACGTGCTTGCTTCAGGCGCTGCTTCAAGCTTGTCCCAAAGAGTCTCATCTTAAAGCGTTAAAAGGATCCTCGGGGTACGTGAGTGAACACTTGAGTACGGGGCTTCGTATCCTATGATCAAGAAATTTTCAACTTCATGATACCTTGACGCGGATTTTCATGTCAGTACACTTGACAGAAAGTTACTAGCCGTGGACTTTGTCACTATAGGACATGAAATTTCACCTCACGTCGCCAGTTAAGCAAAATAGTGTTTCCATTGTCCACGGCGGAGGCCTAATACGCTGGGCGTGTTGGAAATTAAAGCCGCTTTCAAGTGCTTGGATTTAAACAAACTTGAAGATTTCGAATCAAGTACGCATCAAGTTCCGGTACTACGTGACAACACAAGTCGCTTATCAATATTGCCAAGAATCCGTACAACATTCACAACTAATATCAAATCCGCCATCACTTTATCCGGGACCATGTGCAAAAAGTGGAACATCGATCTCAAGCTCATGGGACAAATGATCAACTTGCGACATCTTCACCAAACCACTACCCGAGATTCACTTAACCGCATTATGCGCGAAATGATGCTTGATCTTTCTAGTAAGTAAATCTTGTATTCTCGCCTTTTTATGCTTTTTAATTGATGCATGCTATGTGTTTACATTTTGTAAAAGCTTGTTATCGACGAGCAAGCCAAATTGATAAATTGTCCCTAAATGGTCAGTGGAGTTGAATTTTGGACGCAAGTGAGAATTGAGGATTATGTTGGTTGTGTCTCGGTGTTGAAGATAGCACATTGTATGATATCGAGATGTTTTGATTTGATTGATGTGTTTCGGTCAGTTTTCGTGATTATTAGTCGAGTATCGGTTGCCGGGAGATTTGCGGTGTGGTATCAGGATATATGATTTTGGGGCTTTATGCGCCCGATCTCTATCGCGGACTTCGCCCGACGCGAGGTCTCGATGGCGCTGATGTGGTTCTCGCACCTTGGCATCGAGACCGCATCGGTAATTTCTTCTCGGATGAAAGTTCAAGGCACAACCGCTCAAGTTCGGATCATGTTTCCATCGGCATCTCTCCTCTCGAACGGGGTCTCGATGGCGGAAATAACCAACTGGTAACTGCCTCATCGAGACCTCATCGAGACCCCAGGGTCTCGAATGGGTCTCGATGAACTGACCCTATAAATACCCTATCAGCCGATTTCTTCTTCATTTCAACCTAAATTCCCAAAATTCATCAACCCACCATAATTCACTATATTCAATCTTTTCCTTCACTAATTCACCAAAATCCAACAATTTATCACTCTAAATTTACTACATTGCCTTCTTACAAACCCCAAACACTATCCTTATTCAATCAATTCATCATAAAAATGGCCTCAAACCTCTTCCAAACCAACCAAAAAGAGGGCAAGAACACAAAATCCCAAATCTTCTAACCAAGTTGTTGTTTATCAAGGGCGAAGTTCCTCAACCACAATCTAGCTAATGTGAATCCTTTTCGCTTTCTCAAGAGGAGAAAAGTGAAGGATTGGGAAGCCCAACATACTGGATGGATATTACTACGACGGAAGTGATTTTGAGGGGGACTACATTCCTCGAGTCAGTCAAATTCCAAAAAATGGGAAAAAAATTTGGGTGTTCTATGACATCTTCCTCCCGTATTGGATTTACTTCTTCTATGAGCACGTTATCATTCACACTCTTAGTAGCAACAATCTAATATTAAGTTGATTTTAATGAGATCATTTGAATATAAAATGATGAATTTTAGGAGAGTACTTTCGATTGTCTAGTAATGGTTTTCATGGCCATGCTTTTTGATTCAGAGCCCGCGATTTCAGATTGAAGTCGGCGGCGGATGTGACCGCTTGGTTGAATAATGGTCGGAGATTTAGAAATGGCTATCGGAAGAAAGGGGTAGTTGATAATCGCGCCATGCTTACATCCGGTATTAACGGGGAGTAAAGTTTGTTAATACTTGTCGCGGAAGTCATCGTTCCAGCCGGTTCTCAAGATGTGAATTCGAGTGGTCAGCAATTCTTTGACCTACAAGTTTTGTTTCGCCAACGGATCATTGCCTTCACATGCGCTTACTCAGCTGGCACATTTGGCAAGTAATTACTCTTCCTGAGCATGGATGCTTATTACACACATAACGAGTCTCTTGGGAGTGAGATGGTGTTTCCTAGGTACGCCATCATCAGTAGTGGGCACATAGAATTACCAAAGACTACTTCAAGAATTGTGCCAAATTGCGTTTCTCATAATAATCGCCTTTGGTGGAAGCTGGGAGGCAAAATTGGCCAATCGCGAGGATGTGAGAGTCGATCCAAACCATGACGGGGAGGAAATGGTTTAGTGGAAGTCACGACTTCGAGGATCCGAAATGGATTTACGAAGATTGCCAGTATGATGATTTACAAAGATGACGGGATGATGATAATGATAAAGAAAGAAGCGGTGATGACGATGATGAATGAGGCTCCTCAGCGAGGCTAGAGTAAGATGCTTTAAGACCACGAGACAAGCAAGTTGAATTGCAAAAAGCGAGTAAATGTCTATAGAGGATAATCAAGTGATTCTCATGAAAGGTCAAGAATCTCTCATCAAGGAGAACAAGAAAATCAAAGACTATGTAAAAGGAATTATGAAATTCTTTCTTGCTTGAGAAAGAATGAGAAGCATTTGGCAAGCCAACAAAGCAAGTGAGTTTAGTGTATTCGACGATGAAATGAAGTCAGATACCACACTGGGTGGCGGCGCTGGCACACATCCGCATCTAATGTGATCCTACCACTTCTTCCGATCGATTAAAGATTTCTTATTGATGACGATGGACGGTACTGGATCATTCTTCGACACTTGATGGCTCGACCTTTTAAATTATCAGGTGTTGCTTGATTGATTTATGCCTCGTGTTTGTTCCTTGCTTTTACCCCCTTTTTGCATAATTCCCAGCGGGGAGTATTTCGTGGTAGACTTGTGCTCTTCATAGTTTGTGTTTCTAAACTCTAGTACTTTAGTTTGTCGTGTTATTTTAACTTCTTTAGTTTGCTATGGTTTTTATTGTGTTTCATAACTCGACGGATGCTTCGTTGTTATAATAGCTTTGCTCTTGATGCTTAATTATCTATCTTATGCAATGCTATTATATTTAGCTTCATTGTTTATTTCATCCATGGTTGTAATGGTTCTATATTCATGCAGCATCGGGAATCTTATGCTGGTGGGGAGCGTTAGTTTTGTCTTATATTTTCCCTAGTATATAAGTCAATTTGTTATCATCAAAAGGGGAGTTTGTTGAATAATGGTATTCCATTCAAACTGGCTTTGAAGATAACAAATTGTTTAATCGAACTAATCCCCGCTTTCTCAAGTGAACATGCTTTCGTGGTCAATTTAATAAATGTTCAAACGCTAAATGTTGATCGATGTCTTGAGGCCCATGGATGAGTCTATCAAACGCAGCTCTTTCAAGGAGCTCGTGTTCTTTATTGTCTAGAAAAGTTAGTAAGGAAACCTCTACACCGCATATCATCGCTTTTAAATATGAAAGAATGACTTTTAAGTGATTTAATCTAATTGTGTTTTGAAAATCGATGGTCCGTAATTTCTAATCAAGTATAGATCGACCATGGTTAAGTCTCATACAAATGACTCGTGTCATTTCGCTTCGAGAATTGGCGTGGAAACCATCTTTAGTTTAAAAGAACATTTCGAACCATCGGTAATCTCATCTAGGTTCCCGGTCCTCACGACGAGACCATCGGTACCGGTCTCGGAGCAGGTTCGGCGATCGGTGACCCCGACCTCTCGATAGGGTCTATACGTAACGGAAAGTTTTGACCGCTGTTTTTCCGATCTGAGTCAAGGCTCATCGAGACCCCCGGTCTCGACGCAGTGTCACGACGCGGGCAACTTTCGTACTTAATTTTGTGCACTATTTAAAGCCTCTTCTTTTTCAAAAACACAAACCACTTTTGGGTAAATCTTTTTTGACTCCTAATTTTCAGCATTCAATTCATTGCAAACAAAAAGCAAAAGTCATAACTCCTACATTTAATTCAACATTATCTTTTTGTAGAGTTTCCTAGTTAAAAGGGATACAGGTTTCCCACCTCAATCATCAGATTGAGCGAAATCCTGGGTGCTGGGAAGATGTGGTTGCTATTCTCAGCTTGAGTAGTATATTGAAATCCCGGGAGAGTAGTCAAGTTCCTAATCTAGGTCGACAGAGTCGAAATCCTTACCGGGTAAATTGGGTCACTTAAATGAGGCTATATAAGTGTTTGTATAATAGGCTTCGAGAGAAAGTCAAGCCAGATTCAAACATTTCTTCAAGCTGGGCGATTTATCTTTGCCAAAACTCGAGGTTGGAAAGTTTAACAATGCCTTGAAAGCAAGAGGGGAACCAAGCTCAAGTAAATAAATAAGTGTATTGCTTCTCTTCCTTGCTCTTTACTTTCAAGTAGTCTTTTATTATTACAATCAATTTTGATTATTAAATATCGCTGACTAATCTTTCAGTCATATTATTGTAGATCTATCAAGCATTAACTCATTATCATTGTGTATTAATTCGTATTCTCAAGATTAAACTCAAAAGTTAATATAGAAACTTAAACCTTATTCACCCCCCCTAAGGTTAAATCTAAAGTAACAATTATTCCCGACATACTTTGAAACCATTCGGCAAAAATTATCGGGTGACGCCACGTATTTCTCTCTTACGCCTGGCCGTGATCGGATTCAACTCATCAAGCCAATCATGGTAGATCCTAAAACAAAACGCTATAATGCTTAGTTAAGTATTATATCACATAAGAATCGATTAATTGAAATGCTAAATACACACTTACCGAAGACTTTCATGTACTGTGTATCATAGAGAATATACACACGAGCAAATGGCTGTGATAGTTCTTCCATTAGGTACCTGGCAAGTGTTTCACTACAACGCAAGCACGCCCCGTAATCTAAACAATGGCAAACGAGTCGTTCTCGATCTAACATCCCATCAGTATTAATGCTTGCCTCCCCTGTCGATTTAAGTCGTTTCGATCCCTTTCTCCAAGTACATCAACAAAAAGTTCAAACTTCTTTTGACCAAATATGTCTCGTGATATTGACCCTTCAACACGTGCAGCATTTACCTTTACCAATTTCTTCAATCCCCTAAATATCTACAAACATTTGTAAGGTTAATTCGATTTATAAACATATAAACAAGCATTTAAAATATAATAAAGTGAAAACTCACGACTAGGTGGTACATCCATCTATGCCGCATCTTAATCTCATTTAAAGCTTCATATGACAAATGTATGTGAGGTGCCCATTACATCAAAAACGGCGGGAATATGTTTTCCATCTTACAAATTATCTCAACAATATTACGCCTGGGTGTATCTTACAATGCTCCACATTTAGAGTTGTTGCTGACATATCGCGAAAGAAATAACACCACTCGTGATTGTTTCCTATATGAACAAGTGAGATGAATTTTGAGTGCTACAGGAAGTAACCGTTGCACAATAATATGTACATCATGACTTTTTAGTCCGCTAAAGTTCACATTTCTCGCACATTCGCAATGTTTGAAGTTGTATCCATCGGGTAACCTGTGAGACGCGACAACCATTTCCCGAAATCTTTCTATTGCACGGGGTTCATTATCTTTCGCTCTCCCCGAACATCCATTACAAGTATGTAATACATTTTCACCATCGTTTCTTTTCCTCAGGCGCATTTAAGTCGATGCTGTGGTCTCGATTTTTTGTGCCGGCCATAACTCAACTCCCCAAAATATACTTTTTACACCGCCTAGCCGAACATTATACCGGTGATCTATGATATGAATATTTACCTTTTTCCAAACACATCAGATCCAACCCACACACATCTCAGAACATATCATCTCCATCAAGTCGCTCGCTCCGTGCAACGCGATAAACAGGTCCTCTTTGAGCAAACGCATTTTTTTGCATTCAAAAGCGATGTCCTATATGCAAAAAAGGACGGTGGCACTCTTCAAACTAAAGAATGTTTTAATCTTCTTAGTCGAGAAATGTTGAAAAAAAAATTATCACTAACAATTGGACAAAATCTTCAAATTTAAAATTCAAGTGAGATAGTGTTTAAGGTGGAGAGAAAAGTTTTTTTGGAAGTCATTTAAAGTAGTTTTGGGCGGAGAATGGCGTTGCTTTTGTCAGGCCATATTACCTTTTTACATTTTGTTTCTATGTTGTTCGATTTTTAAAGTTATCAAGTGCAATCATCGGAGACGCTGGGACAAAAGACGGAGCCTGCCTTTTATTTTTAAAGTCAAGTTGAGATGACGCGAGACGGCCCGCTCTAACCCAACCCCTAATATGGAGACATTACGGAGACGGCACAACGGCAACGGACCCGTCTCCATACCGCCTCCACTTTCATGAGAACATTCTATGCTTTCACAATTTTTGGATATTACCCATCATAGTACGGAGACACGATATTTGTAAACAATGTTGTGTTTTATGACGTACATTATTTGTAAATAACGTTTTGGAATTAGTGGATACGTATACATTCAATGGATATGTTAATATATCACATGTAAAGTATGGTTACAACCTTCATCTCTATTAACTGTGACGTCATCATTGTTGCCAACGTAGGATCTTAAGCAATATACATCATTAATGTACGTAATGTAATAATAATATATATGTAGATTTTCATTTGATAACATAAATATACGACAACATATAACATGTTATTATTATGATACAACATAAATATAACAATTATTATAAGAATGATTTTTATGAAATAAATACAAGTAGCTTATGGAAATCATGCTAATACTCTTAAAGCATTACGAAAGAGCTACCTTTGAATATCGACTCAAATCGATTTAAACGCCATCTCCATTTTATACATCCCGTCTCCAATCCTTGCTCCATTTTGACACACCGCCTAATCCCGGCCTCCAACTGGGTAAATTTATTTGTTACCCCTTCTCCAACCCGACTCCATCCCGTCGCCATTCATAAGACCTCGTTAACAACTGCATGAAAGAACACAGCCCAACCCGCAAACGTACACCAACGCAACAACCAATAAAACAACACAATAAACAAACAAATACAAACAATAAACAAATAACGCAATACAAACAACGTAATAAACAAATACAAACAAATAAACACCACATGCCCTTAACAACACAATAAACACACAACATGTAAATAAACAAAAACAACGCAGAATAAACAAACAAAGTATATATAAATAAAATGTATCTGCCAAAAGATTAAGAATGACAAACGCAGTGACCTTACAAAGTATCAATCTAGTCCCCGGTATATCATCCCAATTTGGATCTTCCCGAGATTGGGTCAAAAGCGTAAAACTATATGGCCCTGGCCGATGATTCCTCCATCCGCCAATAATTCACCACCGCCAAAGGAGCCACGCGGTGGGGACGACCGAGGTCAACGCCGGTACCATGTCGAGTGGACGTGGGTGCCTCCTCAACTTCACGAGCAGGCGGCCGCCCTAGCCTGTAACCGGCCTCCACACTCTCGACCTTCTGCTTCAACTCCTCCTTGTCCAACCTCGACCGTTCCAACTCCTCGTAAATGGCTCCGCTTCTCCTCCTCTCTTGCCTATTGCTTATCTCCCTCGCACACCGCCCGAGCTCATTCACCATATCACCACCGGGCGCCGGTGGTGGCACCGTGAGTCGATCATCCACTAGCAAGCTAGGAAGCAACGGGACTCTCACCAAAGATCGAAAAGTACCCCCGCCCTTGGCCACCTAATTCTTCACGGCGTCCGCTGAGGTCTGTAAGTCCTCTCACCCAAAGGGAAACTGGCACGGATCCTTATCCTTCCCGAACGCCTCGTGGAAGCTTTTCTTGTAGTGCTCCTGCAATTTGAATACATTCATAATAAGGCCTCGATCATGGAGAAAATAAACAATAAAAATGACAACTATTCATAATACGACAACTCAACAAACTATTCAACTATTCAAACAGAATGAAAACGACAAACTATTCACAAACAAACTAACTATAACAAACAAACTAACTATAACTATAACTAACTATAACAAACTATTCAAACCAATCCGGCTAAATCTAACTATAACTAACTATTCAAACCGTCCAATAACAATAACAATACATACTTATAAAGGTCATGTCTCACTGGTCAGAACTTCGTCCGTCTCCTCGAGGGTGTCCCCTTTGCTCCTTCTTTTGTTCATCTTCGTCAAGATACCCAGCCAAAGTAACCTCTTCTAGTCTTATTCTCCCGAAACACAAATAAAGAAACTTTAATTACTTAATTCAACACAAATATTTGAATTAAATAAAATAAAAAAGTATTTCTTTTCAGCCTCCTCCACCAACCGGTCAAACTGACTTCGCTTCCCCGAACGGACGCGCCATTCGCCACCCGCCCCCACCTCGCTGCCAGTTTTATTCTAACTCGCCTCGTTTTTTCGAAGACTGGCTACACGCCCAATGCTTCCAGATACCCCCAACGGACGCGGAGGTGGCCACCAAAGTTGGCTCTCAAGCACGTGAGATAATCTCACCGACTTACACCTGCAGTCTCGGCAGTAGTCTTCCTCTTCATAGACGCCAAGAAGCTTCCACTTCTTCCGCCAGCCTCACGAACAACACCAAGGCCATCGGCCCCATTCTTTTTATCGTATATCTCTCCCGAAAACAAATAAAATAAAATTTAATTAGACTTTTTACTACTAAAATATTTTTAAAACAACTTCTAATTTTTGCAAAAATTTTATACTTTACTGAAAGATTTCCGTATGTTTCCTGCCCTTGATGTCGACGATTTGTACGAGGGTCAAACTTCTTTGATCGACCCCCGCATCATCCGCCTCTCGAAGAAACCCTCTTGATGATCGTAGAGCGCCGCATAAATTAAAGTAAAAAGCGTAAAAAGTTAGATAACATAAATAAAAATTATAAACTGTTTCAATCAATTTTATTAATGCATTTACAAATTGTGAGGATCTCTAACTTTAACTTCTCGCCTTACGGGGACCTCCTACTGAAAGTGGATTCGGTCATCTCCTCTGCACACAAATGCCAGTCTAATTCCAAGATTCATTCGAGTCGTCCTTCCAGCCCGATCCTGCCGCTCACTACCCGAGAGCGTAGATAGTGGCCGCTCGTCAGTCCCCCGGAGTCTCTAAACGCCGTGATCTGCATTTAGTAGGTCGACTGATGTCGACGGCGCCGGTATCGAGGATGAACCGCTGTCGCCTCCGTGTGTAGCGGCAAAACCGATGTCGCATCGGGGAGCCGAAGTTCGCTTATAGTGGCAGGATTTCTGTGGAGCGGTCTCGCTCGACTATACTAATACCGAAGCCCCGATCTTTTGAGGTCGGTTCCGCCTCTCTATCGCTCACTACTTTACTTTCTCCTTCCCTTCTTCTTATTATTATCACTACGCACTATCTCTGCATAATCAAATTAGAAATATTTTATCACTAAAACGGCATAAATTATTCAACTATACAACTATTCAAAATATTCAACTATTCAAAATGACAACTAATCAACTATTCAATAAAACAAGAACTATTCAACTATTCAAACCGGCTGAACCATTAACTATTCAACTATTCAATAACCCACAACCATCTAAACGCTTTCAAACGCATAACAAATTAAGTATTCAACTATTCAACTATTCATTAAAAACATTCAACTATTCAATAGTGCTCTATTCAACATTTTATCATAAAAACATAAGTATAAAACTATTCAAACATATATAAACCTGTGAATCAAAAACTATTCAACTATAAATTGTAATCTAAAACGTATATAAAAATGTGATATAACTGCGGAACGTAAACTGCACAACTATTCAACTACTCCCTCCGCTTTTTTTTTGTTTGTCTTTAACACTTTTTTCAAACAGATGCCAACAGGCCAACAGATGCCAACAGGCCATTGATGAGTTGAAAGCTTTTGAAATTGAGAAGAGAATAGGATCTTAACATATGGTACTTCTTAAAGTGTTGAAGTGCGTGAAGTCTCGCAAGAGCTGCTTCAAACATTTCAAATTTGGTTCATCAGATACTTGGCTTTGGGTTTCCCATATTGGGGAATTCTGCATTTACCATCATCAATAAGCAAGCTTATATAACCTGCATGTTCTCATTCTTAAAAAACATAAGTATCTTTGAGGCCAAAGTGATAGAAGTGCCAGATCTGGATATGGATATGTTAAAACTCAGACACGTTCATATAACTCCCCAAGTATCATTTCAAGTTGATAGCAACAGACTTCAGAACTCCGCCTTTTTGTTGGAAAATCTAAGATCCTTATCCAAGGTGCGGGTTTCTTGTAGTGATTCAAAGTGGCTTACCAAGTTGACGAGGCTGCAAAGACTGTGTTGTGTTTTTGTGGATGATTTGAAAGACAACCAATTTCGAATGTTGCGCTTTAATGATCATCTTACTTCTCTGAAGGTGGAAAATGAAGCCGGCAGATGCGGAGTTAAGTAGCTCCATGTCAATTACCTATTAGTCTTCGGAATTAACTTTAAGTCAGAATCTTCTAGGGTTAAATGACATCTTGAAATTGCAGCACTTCGTCAGTTAGAGGTTTTAAGATATATAGTTGCTCTTACCAACTGGTTACGAATGGAATGTGGGTGATGGTGAATTTCAAGGTTGAAGGTCTTGAAATTGCGGGGTCCATGTATTGCTGGGCGGATTGCCTCGATGATTCCTTCCCCAGCCCTTCGAGGAACTATGGGTGGATAAATGTAGTTTGCTTGACGAGACTCTCTTGAGTTTGGATACCTTGTGAAGCTACGGCTCATTTCCGTGACAAAAATGTAAACCTTTAGTTGAGGAGTCTCTAGAAAATTGAAAAATACAGCATGAAGAGAAAATACCGAACTGAAAGTACGTATTCTCCCAAGAAACAGCAGCCACCACATACGTTTTATCCCAAAAAGCGCTAGCCATACGCTTAAGATCAAACTAGGTAAGTAGATGTCAAGTTGTCTTTTTATCATGGAACATTAAATTCAGCAATTCTTGAGGTAACAATCTTTTTCTGGCAGTAACACTACATTTAACAACCCACAGTTAGACGTGAAACCCGACTCCAAATTTAGAGTCGGCTTCGCCTTTCACGCTCAAACTCAACCGCTGAGTATTGAAGCGGCTGGCATGTGTGATTGGCCGATATTAAAAAAATTTAAAAAAAATATTAAAAAAAAAAAACAAAATACGCCCGACTCCATACCGCTCCAATGTTTATAAAATAATCAGAAATTTAATACGCCCGATTCTTCCGCTCCATCGACAAATAATTATAAATAAAAATTACCCCTGCCTCTATCCCGTCTCCATTCTGTTAAATTCAATTCAACCCCCCCACCTCATTGATTCACACCCCCATCCCCCCACCCCCCCCGCCGCCGATTTGCCTCCCTCCCCTCATGTTGCCGACATTTCCCCCACCACCACTTTAAAACGTCGGCGGCCTCACTACCACCACCTCATAAATCGGCCTCCCTCCTCATATAGTTCCGCCGCCTCCTCCCCCACCACCACTCACTCATAAATCGCGCCCCCCAAAAGTCTCAAGTCACAAAATCCCCCATCACCCTCTCAATCATTAAGTAATTTGATTATGTTTAATTTTAGTTTATTATTTGTAATATTCGATTATGTTTAATTTTTGTTATTATTTGATTATGCCTCGAATATTTGATTATGCTTTAATTCTTGATTGTCTCTAATTTTTTATTATTTGATTATGTTTAATTTGATTATGTTCGAATTTTTTTATTATTTTTATTTATTATTACGAATTAGTTTATTTCTAATATTTCAAATAATAGTTGAATAATTGATAAATTGGTAATTGTAGTAGCTTGAATAGTGAAATAGTTATTCGAGTAGTTATATCGTGAGTAGTTAATTTTTTCATTAGTTATATTCGAGTTTAATAGTTCAATAGCGTTGCCGCTTTCCAATAGTTGAATATTTGTCGCTTCGAATTGTTGAATAGTTTGAATAGTTGAATTGTTGTCGCTTGAATAGTTTGGAATAGTTGAATTGTTATTATTTGAATAGTTTATATTATGTTGAATATAGTTGAATAGTTGAATATAATCAATATTTGAATATCATTGGTCAGCCGAATAGTCAATATTGCTGAATACGTTTATATTATGCTTGAATATATTGAATAGTTTATAATTCCTGAATAATATAATCAATACTGAATAATAATGGTTAATAGTTGATTAGCTCATTTGAATAGTTGTATATTATGTCAATATCGTTGAATATAGTTTAATATAGTTGAATATAAGCAGTTTTCGTATGCTTGAATAGTTGAATTGCTTAATGAAGTTGATTAGTTGTCGCTTTGAATGGTTTGAATAGTTGAAATTAAATAGGAATAGTTAATGTAGTTGATTAGTATAGTTAAAATTATTAATGGTTGAATAAGATATTGATCGTTAACGGTCAATAGTATGCTTAATTGTTAAATTGTTAAATTGTTAATTAGTTAATTTGTATAGTTTAATTGTTAATGAAATTAGCAATTAGTTAATGGTTGAACCCCTATAGTCAAATTGTTAATGGCTTAATCCTAGTTAAATTAGTTAAATTATTAATGGTTTAACATTAGTTAATGAAATTGTTAGTGAATGGCTTTAAATTAGTTAGTGAAATTGTTAATGGTAGAGTTAATTGTTAGTGAATGGTGTAGCAGTGAAATTGTGAATATTGTCCTTGTTAGTTGTTATAGTTGTTAGTTGTAGAAAGTTAGTTGTTAATTGTTATTTTCGAATAGTTGTGAATTGTTAATTGTAAATAGTTTATATATGTTGCACAGTTGTGTTTTACTTCCCTGTAGTCAGTTTGCTTGCGGAATAAAAGTTAATCGTTGGGCTTAATGTGGCTTAATTGTTAACAGGAACGGTTTGAATAGTTAAAATATTTCTAATATTTCTAATTTGGATTGTACGATGGCACGCGGGCGGTAATAATAAAGCGGTAGCGGACAAGTTATAGTAGATAGAACGACAAAGCCGACCTCCAAAAAGGCCAGGACTTCCGTATTCGTGATAATGGGATCCCGGATGACTCGCCTGGCCCCCTGATAGCAGAAGCCATCGGGCTGAGGCCAACGGCCGGGTACAAGTTCATCGCCGACCGGGCTCAATGTGCCGTGGGCCCCAGCCGCCATGTCTTTTCTCCTACCGCTTCAGTGGACTCACGGGACGGCTACTCCAGCCCCCCGCGCATGCCCTTCGTGACGCTTACGTGGGGATCATTTGTTTGAGGCGACGGACGTGGACTGACGACCCGGCCAGCACCCCAAATGGTACGCCCACGTGATTGGCGGTCAATACGCTGGTATTACTCGTGAAAAGCAGGTTTGCAAAAACTTTTTGTTCAAAACGTTCTCGAGAAGACTGAACCAACTCTAAATCGAATTGCTGTGAGGCACGATGTACTCCCACCGATGGATGCACCCAACTCGCTTTGTCATTGTTTCATACTCAGACGTGGCACGCTTTAGCTGAAGATAGATATTGAATGAAGAAAAACATCAAAGCCATGTGTATATTCTTTATGCAATACGCCCGAAGATATTGGAAAACTCTTCAAAGAAGTTGTATATTTAGCATTTAAATTAATCAATTTTTATAAGATATGGTTACTTAACAAACGCATAACGCTTTTGTTTTAGGATCTACCACGACATTGGCTGACGAAGTCAATCCCGATGGCTGCATTTATGCAGAAATCGCGGACGCTACTAATAATTTCGCCGAATGGCTTCAAAAGTATGTAATGAATAATATGGACACACACGGACACCGAGAATTATTTAGTTGGGTCTCCGCACTGTAAATCAAAAGGTATAAAGGATACTACATCAACGCGGGTACTATTTTGATATCGTGCAGTGGCGACGTAATAAAAGCACTTACAATAATGTGTTGCGGTCGGGCGGTTCATGCTACCAAGATGATGATCATGTTGACTACCATGGTGTCTTGTGAGTAGATTGGAGCTGTTTCGCACGGCTTTCGAAAGCTGGCGATTAATCGCTATCCTCTTCAAATGTTTTTGGTTTGACACAAGGCAAATGGATGCAAGTGCATCCGAATGTAATGCCCGAAATCAAAACAGCCAAAAGCGTAGGTTCTAAAAGATGACCCGCTTATCCTAGCATCCTGTGCACAACAAGTATACTTTGGCCTCCCGAGGTATCACGCAGTCGAGATCATATAGCCGCGTTGTCGAACGAATCGAACGCCGGTAGTCGAAGTCGATTGACTCATATGCAAACGTGGATGTCTCCGCTTTAGATACCAAGCATATCTTTCCAAGTTGTTAACAACCTCCCCTGCTCCTATCGATAATCACCATTGCCGTTGTCAACCGGCGCTTTTGTCGTTGTCAAGCAGAGAATCTACGCTGCATCCGATCGCCGAGATAGTTCTATTATTTAGTCAACGACTAACTTAACGCCAAGCTCATACGATTTACTTATTTAGGAAAGACAACTCCTGAAGACGCATTAATAATCAAATATTTTGAAGTGAGCAAGTTTTTCTATATAGTAATTCCAGAACTTTGTATTAAACTCTCATAATAAATGCAGCCAACGAAAGCTAGCTGTGTATTTTGTATTTATCGCTTCTTCATATTGTGTTCAAAAAAACTGCGGATATGTATTTATTGCTTCTTCATATCGTGTTTACGACAGAAGTTTGGTTTTGTAAACCGTATCTTTTTTTTTTCTCGCAGACGATGTACTGGATGGTACTCTGCCGAAATAAATATACGCACTTTTTCCGTAATGGAGACAGTGACGAGACAGTAGACATTTAAAAATGGTATCGGACGAGACGACAACTTCTATATTTCCGCTATCCTACAAATTGAAAATTCAAAAAAACTACTTTCAAATCTGAAGTTCTACTTCGAGACGGGATTTGGCATGATTCCGTAATCTCATTTTCCCTATATATATCTCACATTATCATCATTCCAACCATTTTTTTTTACAAACCCACAACATAATATCATATTTTTTTTATGTTACTAATTTCATTTCCATAATTTTATTGTCTACTAACATTAAATTTGATTTTATTTTGTAGCTGACTTTAAAGAGGTAATTATTAATACTTTATTCACTTTTTTTATTTTGTATGTAATTTATATTTTGTGAATATATTTGTAATTTATATTTTGTTACTTTTGTTGTAGGAAAAATATTTTGCCAAGTTTCAAATAGGTAATTTGGTTTTTTTTATTTTAATTTTGCGCCGAATGCTGATGCTTTATATAAATTAATGTTTGACGCTTATATTTAATAAAATTTAATAATGCTTGATTTAAGCTTCTTTATATATGAATACGATGTTTAATATGTATTTGTTCTATGAATCGTTATATTTTTATGTTTGAATCTTTGATGTTTTTATATTTGTTTGTACGAGTTGGATGAATCAATCTTTCGATATTTGTTTTTATCATTCGATGGGTTTTGTGGAAATTGCCGCATGTTAGTCATAAAGAACCGCTTTTTTAAAAAATTTGGCGGCCGGTACTTGGCATCTAATTTACTCGAGTTTGAATTTTGCAATCGGTTTTCCAAACGGGTAGAAATGTAAGGTATTTCGATTGCATTTAAAGTTATAATCTGAGACGGTCCTGGTACTGCAGATGTATGGCATCGGCCCGAAGTCGTGACAAGATGGAGACTGGTTTGAAGCTCTGGATGAAGTGAGACGAAGCTGAAGTCAGTTTATGAAACGTTCGAAGTCGGGTCTTAGTGGAAACGAAGTTCGCTGGGTACGCGAGACGGTTTGAGTCGTGATATACGGAGACGGTTGGTGCGATACGCGTGGTATTTTGGCTCAATCGGGATGGCTGTGGAGACGGATTGAGTCGGCCAGCCCTAAAATATGCTAAGTTTGGTTTTGAGCCTGAATTTTGCATTTTAAGTCGATTTGTAGACGCATAAAAAAGCGCGTCAGTGTGTTTCTCGCCTCCATACTGCCTCCAATTGAAGAATGGTGACGGTATCTTGATCTGCCTTCGCTTCCAAATTTCTAAAAAGAGTGTAAGAACAAAACATGATAAATATGGTTTTTAGGATTTTTTTCTATAAGTTGCTGGTTCTGTAGCAATTCTGGAAATGCAAATACTTTCTGTTTTGAAATTCAACTCAACTTCATCCTTTCTTCATTTTTCATCCATATGTGTGTTTTTGAAGGCTCGTTTGTTCCAGATATAGGTTCTTGATTCCATAAGAAAAAAGTTTTAGTTTAACAAATGTCATGGTTCTTCTGTTTTTAAACAGTTCGAAGTTTTCTGTAGTTAAGCCGAATTTCTATTTTAAGCTTCAAATCTGCTCTTCGTTTGTTAATATATATGTATGTTTCTTGAGAAATATTAGGGTAAATATTCGCAACAAACAAAGACAGATCTAAAGAAGGAGAAAAGAAAGCTGGAGACTATTGGATCATATGTGCCGTGATTCGGTGATGAAAAGTAAATTTTTGCGAAAAACGAATCGTTTATTTCATATATAAGGAGAAGCCAATTTTTTTTTTTATATTTTATATTTCTTTGTAATTATTTTTTCACCAGACTTTTCCTGTTATTATACAGCATGTTGTGAACATATAGTATTTTCCGTCTAAAGTGCATGATATGCCGGAACAAACATTTGTGTCATATGATATATATAGGAAAGTTAACTGTTACATTTTTGTCCCTTACAAATCCCAATAGTTTAAGTGTTTGGTTTAATCAAAGCTCTAGTTTAGTGTTACAAGGCACTATAACCCGCATTCTTTCCTTTCAGCAAATTCTGTTGTCTTCAGCAGTAACCCAACAAATAGTTGAAAGATGGCACATCCAACTACCAGTTAGATTTCACATTCTCGTATACTCTTGGGTTATGGTTCTGCCAGTTCAAGTATTCAGATCATCTAGTATTTGAGCATCAGTCTTCATTTCAATCATTTTTAGTAAGAATGATAGATCAATTATCATGTACAGATGAGCTTCCTGATCAACATCAGCACACTATTAGCACAACTTGTTAAAGTTATCATTAAGCTGCTTCCATTTTATTCTGTTGGAGATGAGATTTGTTAGGCGCCAAAAGCATGAATGTTGATAAGCGAGAAGAGAAGTCTGGCATGCGGGTATACAGAATGGGAGTGATCATGAACACTTTCGGATGCACCAAACTCCAGATACCATAGGCATCAACAACATAAATATAATCAGAGTGTTGTCGCCTTTGGAGTGAGTTCTCCGAAAGAGAATGAAGTGCAGAGGTAATATCGCTAAAATAATGCCCGACTGTCGAATATATATTCTTGTGTTGTACTGTTGTACAGTATAAGTTCTTAAACCTGAGCCGTTATACGCTATTTAAGATCACTAAGTGAATATATTACGACGCGTGACGCTGACAACTTTAGAAAAAATGAAAATTTCATTTTTGAAATTTATCTTATTAAAAATACAAAAATAATTCATAATAATGATAAATTTATGTATTTATTGGTCGTATTAGATAATATAATCATTTTGAAATTTAAATAATAATGAAAAATATTAAATTTCATAGATTGTAGTCCTTGAATAGTAAATTATAAATGACATTTTTCATATCGACATTAATTTATTTCAAAATTTAAACAGTCATTCTATTTGTTTTCAAATTATACTTTTTAATGAAATAACCCATACGCCAAGGCTGACAAATTATATTATATGCATCGTTATTGTGACCCGTGATGGTAACAATAATTTCGAATAAAATTGATATGTCGAGAATAGTATTCATGAGTACAATTTATGTTCCTGGAACAACACATTTCCGAGATAGTTTTCATTAAAGTTTATGCCGAAAAGTGGAGAAATGAAACCGCAAACTTTCAAATCCATCTATACTATCCTAAATATCTCACCACCTCATCATTCTTATCTTCTCATCTTATCACAAATCCATCAACCCCCCTCTTCCTCTCTTCCTTTCGCCGACATCCCCCCCCCCCTGGCCCCCGCTGACTTTTTTTCTTCCATTCCTGTGGCTCAAGATACAAAAAGTTTGCTTTTCATCTTCCTCTCATCATCCTTTACATATCAAGGTAAGAAACGCCAATCCCGCGGATATTTCAAGGTTATGTAAGCTCGACTATTGACTTTTGCGATTTTGAGTTTTGAGAGTTATAAATTGTGATGTATATGCCTCATCTGTGTTTGGATTATGTGGTTAAGCCGATGAGCAATCGATGGCTGAATGCTGAATGAGATAGTTGACTTTTAGGTTGACTTTTTTCAAATTTTTTAAATTGTATTATGATACATGGACCTTAATATACTGTTTTATGATAAGTCATGGATTTTGGCGTTGATTGAAGAGAAAGATGCTGAGGCAGATTTTGTGTGTTGATTAATATTTGGGCTTTTGATTAAAGGTTATTAGAAATCTGACAATTGGGCTGTAGAATCGATTGTCGGACGATTAAATCGCTAGAGCCATTTAATGCGTAGGCGTAGCGCCTGGCATTGATTAGTGTTGGATGGTCGGATTTTGTCGCTTTATTACTGCTTAAAGTATGTGACACAAAGAATAAATCTCTCTACAGAAATATATTACTTACTACGTAATAAAATGTTCTACAGGAACTACAATTTTGTTAAGTAAAGCAAGATTTATGCAGCCTTAGCAGAAACATGACAAATTTCAGGCATATCATCTGGATGAATGAAGAAACCAGTCCTCATATGACTCTTGGGCACTGTTATAGTCAAGAATCCATCTTCATATCCAACTGAGATGTTATCAACATCCATTCCTTCTGGGAGCTTGAACTTCCTCATGAAACTCCTTGCTGGCTCCTGAGATTCTTGGACCGCCTCTGTTCTGATACTCAAGTATTTGGACTCCACAATTTCAACTCTTATTGCATCTTCTCTTATCCCTATAACAAAAAACCAAAATTAATGGGAGATTTTTTATTTTACTTTGATAAAATTGTTCAGAGATAAATGGATTGAATTAAGATCATTTTACTGAGATTGTTTTCGAACTATTCGGACTCGAATTTGACAAACACCTCTATTCGGATTCCTGAGTTAACGAATTTGAATCGAACACGAACTTCATATTAGGATTCGATATAATTTCGAATATGGATACAAATGCTATGATTTAAAATTCGAAATTAGCCAATATATTCGGTAACTATTTGATGTTTGATTCATACCTGATAAGTCAGCTGAATATATGTAACAATCAATAATTTCTGTACAGTGCACATAATTTTCAGGGATAAAATGGCTAGAACATAAAGGAGCTGAAGAAGAGGGATGGATGAAGTTAAGACTGTATTTCCTTTCTTGCTTGATAGGAGTAATTTTCAGGGCAGATGGAAAGATGGAGTATTTTGGGGGCTAAAAGTACATAAAATTGCACCTATGAAAAGGTTGCATACTTGCATGGGAAATAATATGGAAACAAATGCTCAATATTTTATGTTGATAGAATCACTTTGAATGATTAAATGACAAGTGACATTGTCAACTGGTGTGACCGTTATTTAATGTGCATTTTTTTTTTGGTAATGTGTTATTTAATATGCATAGCACTGTGTAAATGCGACAAAAAGACTGAGTAGGTAAGACCGAGTCAATCATACACCAGCCTCAGAACTTTATCGAATTATACGAACTACGCTCAAGCTCTATCCTGCCTGGAGCCAGAACATTAAATTCGCCAAGCTCGAAGCCAGCTCGCAAGCCTTTTTTTAATTATAGTTCGATCCGATTCGGTCCGGGGTTTAAACTGCTCGCATACGCCTCGATCCTGGCCCGACATATTGTTGTGAAAATTAAAAATATAATTGATAACTTATTTCCAACCCCCCAATTTAATTAAACCCCACCGAGTTAAACCCCTAATTGAATTAAAACAATAAAATCCTAATTATTTCTAAACCCCAATTTAATCAAACTCCTAATTGAATTAAACTAGGAAACCCTAATTATTTCCAAACCCCCAATTTAATTAAACTCCTAATTAAATTAAACTAGAAACCTTAACTATTTAAGCAAACCCCAATTTAATTAAACCCTAATTGATCGAAAACCCTAATTAAATTAAACCGTGAAACCCTAATTAATTTTAAGTCCCGAATTTAATTAAACCCTAAATTAATTAAACCCTAATTAATTAAACCAGGAAACCCTAAGTATTTTCAACCCCCAATTTTATTAAAGCATAAACCCTAATTGAATTAAACCACAAAACTCTGGGCTTATTTCAAAAATCTAAAAAGTCAAAAACTCAAGATCTAAAAAGTCAAAACTAAAATCTAGGTTTTCAAAACTCAAGATCCAAACTCAAATCACAAAATCAAAAAGTCAAAACTCAAAGATTCAAAACACAAAAACTCAAACTCAAAGTCAAACTCAAAGTCAAGCACTCAAACTCAAACCTCAAACCCAAAAAGCCTCAAAACTCAAAGCTCAAAACTCCAGTCACACCGAAAACTCAAGTATCAAACTCAAACTCAAAACTCAAAGTCAAAACATATATTTTACATGTTACAACATACGCAACCTCAAAGACAAAACTCAAGCACTCAAATCAAAACATGCTGCATAACATCACTGTGAATCGAACCAATCGGTTATGGGCTCAACTGTATTAATGGTACACAAAAGCGAGGACACGGAGTTTCACACAGAGTCGGAAACGACTCAAAGCAGTGGTGCTTGCAGGTGTTTCATGAAAAAGTTATATAGTATGACCTGTAAACCCAGGCCTATGGCGCAAGTGATTTGTGGCATCATTATACCGGTGCCCCAGGCCGTGAGTCCGTGAGGGGGGGGGGATAAACGGACCTTAATTTCCAACTATTTCGCACCGTTTCTGGCCCCAGTCTGTCAACCCCTACATTTTAATCGCCAAGGTCAATGCCATGCTACAACCGGTACCAAGAAACCGAACTATTTACCTCTAATAACGCGAACCTAACCAACTCGCCACATGCCTGCGACAAAGAAACATCTAAGGAGAAGAAATTCACTTAGACATATAAAACAGAGTATACACATGCAAGTCGAAAGTGAACCATTAGTTATGACATTATGAAACTATATGATGAAATTAGGGTTCAAGGTGTTAAACTTCATTGCCTTCTTCAAATTAAGTTGCGTTTGGTCCTAAAATATAAGATTAAGTCGAAGAAACTCTAGAAATGTCCTTATATATATTTTAAAAAATATCATCAGAGAAGCTACAAGATGTCCAAATAAGTTCTTTAAGGTTGGTTTTGGACATTTCACCACCGACTTAGTATAACTATAAATAACTACCAAAAATAGCGGATAAAAGAACACCAAAATCCGTCCTTTAATCCATAACATCCGTTATTTTTTCAGAAACAAGTATCGATGAAGCACGGATGAACTGGCCCCTATATTCTCCGCCCTTTTGGAGTAGTCCGCCCTACTGCTATCGAAGTTTTTGATAGCCCATGCGAGAAAGTCCTATTTACGTGTTTTACATTTATTTAATTAGGTACCGTTGTAATTGTGCTATCTTTTTCTTTTTTATTTTAATAACTAGCTTTTTCGGTAAAGCAAAATTGAACATCATTTCAAAATTTTCTAACAAGCAAATAACCTGTGACCTTTCTCAATCTACCATATTTTTCTAAGGCAAAATTTAAAGGAGTTATAAGTACATTTTATGTAAAATGACCATCATACCCCTATTTCATCATGCCCGTTAGATAAAAAAGACCATTAAAATCCAATCTAATGGCCAATATTGATTTAAGCATCCTGCTTAAGGAAAGGAGTAGAATTGTTTTTAGAATGAATCTCATTCGAGCCTTCCGTCCTATATCCGTCCTAGAAATAAATTAAATATATTTAAATAATTAAAATATGTCACCCTTCAAATTTGTATCCTCACAAAATATTAAAACAATTAAATTAAATTAACCATGATTAGTTAATGTTACAGATCTGTCCTATAATCGCCCTTAAGGCCGACAAGGCCATATTTAAGAAGCTCGGTCGCACAACCGCCCTATATAAAATTAATTAATTCATTAAATGTTCCACGTGGTGAATTCATGGCCTGCAAAGGTACGCCTGGGCTACGCTGTTTCAGCGGCGATTTGAAAGGATCCTCAAAAGTGAGGCTGAACAATCGAGCCAATTCTACCTGTCGGCTGCAATCAGGAGTTTCTTGGCTCGTCAAGACATGAGGCTTATCGTGACTTCGTTGACGCGAATCTCATCACCAAGTCAATTTCGTGGCGTTCTCTTTATTCTTGGATTTGTGGATCATGAGAGATGTTTGTGGAGTCGGGCGTCAATACTGGCATCGGTTTTGGCCTTACTCATCCGTGTCCGGTGGTTACGTGAAATACAACGATGCCAAGCATCGTGGGTCGGGCCAGCAAGGCTGATACAGAATGGGAGAGCTGAATACATGCTTCCCGACAAGAACTGTGCAGAGGAATTAGCCCGACCCACGATCTGAAGTCATGTTGTCTTTTATGTCAAGTCATGGCATTAATCATCAGATGGGGTTGGGGATGCTGCATTTTCACCGATCATAAAGCTTTGAAGTATCTCCCGACGGCAGGCATTCGAATCGGCATGAGGAGATGATGGAGTTTATCGCCGACTACGACAAGGACTATCGAAAGATCACCCGTAGCGCGAATGCGGTAAAGGTAGCTGAGCAGAAGGAAGGAAGCAAGCAAAAGTCACTAAAGGTGTAGACATACCGAGTCGATTCGAAGTCGGGCAAAGAAGAGTGGAGTCAGTTGCCCAGCGCTAATGTTCGACCAGACTTTGATCGAATCTCGGGAGCCTTCAAAGAAAAAGTGCTTAAATTACAAAATATCATTAAAGAGGGAAGAGGCCGAGAAGGATCCATTCGCGCGGATGATAAAATGTAAAGCTGGCGATGAAACGGTAGGTCAGTTCGTGGAAAGATTCTCGAGGAGCCAAGAACGGTATTCCTGGGATGCAGTCTACAATGCCCTATAAAGATGCAACCGGGTAAAGCACGAAGATGCACGGACTAGGTCGGGTTTATCGCTGTTCTGGAATGTTATAGATTGGGTAGAGTTCGCGATTGGTGTGTTTGATTTGTCAAGAAAGTAAGATTGAAAAGCATGTATAATCTCGCTGGTTTATCAGTACTTCTTCCGATTCCCCGAATGGACGGAGTAACATTACCATGGATTTCTTAATTGGACTTCCTTGGGATCTGCCGAGGCAAGTAACGATGAATTTAAAGCGTGTCATGGACAGATTGTCAAGTCTACCTACCTCCACCGATTAAATAGATCACGGACCCCGGTGCTAACAAGATGAAATGATCGATCAGAGATCATTGTGGTTCCGCGTGTCACTATCTCCGACCGCGATGGTGATTTACTTCAAGATTTCGAGGAGTTTTCAAGAGACGCTGGGAAACTGAAAGTTAGCCTGAGTACAGACTTTGTTTTAATCTAGTACTTAATTTCATTCGGTATAAAACACCAAATTCATACATCCCTGTGTGATACTCAAATGATATAATTAATTCCCAAAATTCATATAATGACTTATAAGGAATAACAGAGTACTACAGAGATGGGGCTGAAGTCTATCTCCAAATCTTTCAATGAACCTCCTTTCTTAATCTCCATCGCTGAAAGACTTCAACGAGGCCATTTAAATTTGGCCCACAATTCGTAAGTGTTAAAATCTACATTCGTCGTTGTAATACTGATTTTAATCGGTGGATGAAAATTGGCAAATTTTCAATTCTTCCCTTGGTATTTCTTCGGCCATTCTTAAAGGAGAAAGCCGAGGCTAGCTTTTTTTTTCACGAATCTAATCAAACCTAAATGATAAGGATCAATTTATACAATGGGTCCATCATTTAGTCTAAAGTCCAACCGAATCCAAGTTAATGAATTCTATTTCGATTTAATTAAACCAAGAAAAATCAAACTAACAAGTTATTAATAGTAACTAATAAGTTACTAACAAGCTCATCTAACTATCTAATTAATTCAATTGACTAATTAATTAATTCGGTTCATCCAATTTATATTTTACATTATCAATGTAAAATTCTCTAATTGGAGAATATTCGCTGACATACAATCAACACTCAATTTAGCAATGTAGTTTGATTTCATACATGAAATATAATTCAACGCCATCAGACATACAATCTTCTGCGCCGATATCATAGTCAGAGTAATAATAATAATCGACTGAATAACGATTAATTGTCAAGACGGAAGAATCGCCATGTCCCTTAAATTATCAATGAGTCTAATACTATAATATATACAATTACTTCAAAGTAAACACTAAGTTCCTAAGAATCATATTTAAACCAACTCAGAAATGAATCAGATGCACGAATCTTAGTGATAATAAGCAGGGAATCAATTTACTGATTTCCAACACATCTTTTCATCCCTTGCATGATAGGGCAATTATTAGAGAAGACGATGCATTGAGGATACGTCAAGCATTTGTTCCGAAGTTTCGTGAGCCGATGAAAGCTACAAAGACGGAGTTCAAGGGGGATAATAATAGTTTACGCTAAAGACGGTAATAAGACCAATCGAGGCCAGATACTGTCATTTTTAATTCACCATTGGAACAAGCTGGGAGCAGAAGAAATTTTATGGTCTGAAAGTTAGTTTGAAAGGTCAAAGCCTTATAAGATCAAGCCGATAACAACACTTGAAAACTACCACAAAATGTAAGAAATATACCGATCGGCCAAGTGGACTTCAAGTCAAGTCAGATCGGGTATTTTTGTGATATCTCCAAGTGAATGTAGTAACGCGGTTCTAAATAAGTAAAGCCGAGTCCCCGCCAGACGTAATCATTGAGATTTTGGCGGTGAATGGATCTCAGAGCTTACCGTTCGGCATCAAGCCCAAGCTCGATAGAATCTATAACAAGTATATTCGGACGCAGCATCAGCATTCTTAGCCTGACGCCGACGGGATTAAGCGATCTCACTTTCGGCGGCGTTCCTATGGCGATTCTTTTGATCGGAAGGAAAATACATTAAGCGAACAAGCGCATGGGGCTCGTGAAAGTTTGCCATGGAACTAACTAAGAGGCTTACATGAGCCGCTGCGATTTACATTAAGTCATTAATTTAACTTTTGTTTTGTTATATCAGAAGTCCAACAAGGCTATGGCTTCCATGCGTCTTTTCGCTGGTTTGGCTGAGTTGAGAAATTTTAAGTACAAATTTTTATTAGCGGGCGATTGAAATAACCCGTTACGCCTAAGTTACAAATTATATTATATGTATCTATGGACCCGTGACGGTAAATAAGTAATTTCGGAATAAAATTGATATGCCAAGACTTAGGTCTACGAGTAGTAATTTATGTCTCTAATAACACATTTCAGATCGTTTACAAAAGTTTCCACGCCGGAAAATGGTAAATAAACCGCAACCAAACTTTTAATTTTGCTATACTATCCTAAATATCTCACCACCTCATCATTCTTATCTTCTCATCTTATCATCAAACGCACCAACCCCCTTCCCCTCTTCTTTTGGCCGATTGTCACCATCTCCTCCCCTTCCCCTCTTCATTTTTTTTCTTCCATTTCTTTTATTACTTTACTAAAGCACACAAAATCGGCTATCTTTCCCTCATCATCATCCTCTACACATCGCCGCAAAGAAAATGTTTTAATCTTATTTGATATTTCATGTTTAAGGAATTTAACTTTGCTGACTTTTACGATTAGCTGGTAGCTATAAATTGTGATAGAGGTCTCATCTAAGTTTGGATTACGTGGTTGGGGCTGATGAGAATTCATTTTTGCAATAAATACGCTGAATGAGATAGTTGACTTCTTTAGGTTGACTTTTTCCAAATTTCTTTTTAAATCAGACATGAGTTATTACGACCTAATATAGCTTATTTTCCGGAGTATGTTGCGGATTTGGCGTTGATTGGAAGAGAGTATGCTGAGGTAGGATTGTGAAGTCAATTAACATTTGGGTTTTTGATTAAACGTCGTTGTAAAATTCGACACTAATGGTAATCATCATTTGGACGATTAAGAATCGTTGTGAGTTGGCCAATCAGGGGCGTATGGCGGGCCTGCATTGATTGTCAGCGGTCCGATTTTGTCATTTTATTAGTCGCTTAAACGAAGGTAGTAATATTTCCAATTTAGAATTGTTAAATTGATAACTATAATCGTTGTAAGTCGGAGTTAAAACTAAAACGATTAAGATCAGAGGGCAGTAATTGTATTTTTGCGACGTTTGTGATTGTGCTGCAGAATGCGAAACTAACTGATCGACAGCACGCTTCATAATAAGCAATGAAAGTAGTATTTAACCACAATAGACACTTACTGTGAATTATTTAATTCACGACATAATCGTGGAGCATGTTATCTATATATGCTCAGGTTGATCGCTTTATGCATGATCGAAATGACGTCCGAGGACGCCATTGACCACTTTCAATGCGACGCTTATCGGCCTGGATCGACATTGCATTTAAATTGCTACGGCCGACGATGACGAGTCAGACAATTCGGTTTAGTGGCCTCAGACTTCCCAAGATTTACTGAGCATGTCGCCTTCCCCAGACTTCCTGCATTTAAAGCGTGATTTAGCCTTGTACTCGGTAATACGCGATGTATTCGCTTCTGCTACGAGCGTTATGTTTAGCTTAGCCGATTTTATTGATGTTTTCTCCCCGCAGGCCGAGCCGACATGCGGCCTTACTGTGAGAACCGGTGATCATGTCGAGTTGATCAGCTTGTTTGTACTGACGAAACTGGCCGGGTCGATTGAATGAAATGATTACGCTATTGAAATGATTGAAGTTTTTTAATATGAATCTGAGTAGTACTAGTGTCATTTTGCAGGCCATGGGCCTTATTCTTATCATGCTTACTGCTTTTCTTTGGTATTTACGATCATATTGGCTGGTTTTACTAGACTACGACGTTTAATCACGCCTACGAATTTATCATAATCGTAAAGTCGGTATTAGTATACTTTACGACGCCAAAGATTTATTACGGTAACTCTAAACGATAATTTCATCTTATAATGGCCTTTAAATCAGGTAAGATTCAGAAATCGATCTATGTCAGGCTAAATTAACTATTATTATGTTACGCCACGCGCGAAGTTAATTTTCACTTCGGTATAAAGATTACCTGCTCTTCGCAGCTTACACCCTATTCGAGCACATGTGATTTTTATTCACACAGGCCGACAAGCCGCACGCATTTCTAATTCGTGCGCGAACGGTTTTGAAAAGCATGGTAGACGCTACTGCATATCCTCACCGTCTTCTTTGTTGTTTTGGCTTGGGTGTCTGGGATGCATATTGTTGTATTTTGAGATTTCGCATCAGATTCTGGTTGTCATTTCAGACTTTACGCTTGTCAGATATATTTACAAGTGCTGCTAAGCTGTGAAATACCAATGGCTTGATTATTTTAAAACCTGTTTTCTATATATTTATTTTGCCGATTTATTTTGGCAGCTGGTTCAAATCGAAATTATCCATTTATGACTTCTACATATCTTTGACGATTCTAACCTCATGACGGAGAGACTGGGCGGGTCGTTAAATTTACTATTTTGGTAACATGTAAGTATTTCACCTTATATCATTTTCAAACGCTTCCTCCATAAATTTGAAATTTACTATTTTCTAATTCTTCTTTATAAATACCTATATTTAAAAAAAAAAGAAAAATTTAACTCTCTAATGTCGTAAAGAATAATTTTGCAAACCTTTTCAAATCTTTTAATATTGAGCCATGGCGAGGCCTCACAATCAAGAATTATTGTTACCGAGGTTCAATCCACTTACTAACTTAGAATTTAATTTAAAATAGTCTCGAATTATAATACGCGAATTTTAAGTCTTATACTTCATTATCAAAAATAAAAATATGACTTCTAATGTAAAAACAATTATTATACCTTTGGGTACAAATACTTATTATTGGTGGGCTTCTTTTCAATATGATTTGATATATTTCAACTTCAAGTAAGTTTCATAACATACAACATGGTTATATCGCTTATAACTAAGGATGCAGATGAATTAATTGGAAGATATATCAAATGTGTTTTAAGTTACTAGTACTTTATATTTGAAGTTAAAAGAGAAATGTCTTTTAAAAAAAAAAAATATTTTCGTCTTTTAATAGTTAAATCTATCAAAATAAGTACATGTAAATAAAATTACACTAATCAATAATATTATACTTCATCACTTCTAAGAGTAATTGTATATAGTTGTATACCCAATTAAGAATTCATAAACATTATTACATGTAATCTAAAATTAATTTTGGCATTTATAAATATTGAGTATATAAAAAATCACAAAATTTTGGAAATTTTTTTTGCGAATTCTCATCGTTAGCGTAAGTTGATATATAGTCTTAAATTTAATTATTTGGAATTTGGATCACTTACATTTATAAATTATAATCTTATTTTAAGCATCTAAAAGGATGTGTATTTTATATATTTATTTGTATTCAACTTTTGATATCTATTACCATCATTAAAGATAACAACATCAATGCTAAATCTTAAGAAAATAAATTAAATAGACAATGTAAATATCAAAACCATAATAAATATTTCGCTTATTCATCTAATGGTAAACATCAAACCAAAAATATCTTGCCATTTCTTTAAATGTTTTCATCGATTTCTACGTTTCTAATAAAGTCGAGAAATGCATCGATAATATAATTTGATCTATAATAATGGTTTGAAGAATAGAATTCCAGATGCAAGAAATTATCTAACACTATTACTATTGTAAATATGTAGTGCTACATATCAGAATGTCTCTGCTTTCATCCTTCTTACTCCAAAATACTAACAACATTTATACAAATCATTCTAAGAAATCTAATAAAGTCGATATCAGAATATTTCTTCCAGATTCGAGGTATACGCTGAATACATAATACCTAGTATAAAATAATCTAAGATTTATGTAACACATGTTATTTTTAAGTAATTATGAAAAGGTGGAATAATAATAATCATGTAACATCCAAATATTTTAATGTGAGCTTATTATGAAATAAATACAAATACGATTATTTATTTTAATTCTTCAATATTGGCCATGTGAATCCTCAAAAGCGCTTACTAACAAAGTTCTCATGTAACTTCAAATATTTTACCATGAGCTATAATTAATGAAATAATATATAAACACAATTAGTTATTTTAATTATCCAATGTAATCACGCGTAACACGTTTCACTTCTTCAAGACGCCTTTTACGCTTTAACGATTTTTAAATTTCCTCATTATTATTTAATTATTATTGTAATTGATCACCATTATTCAATTAATCACTTACATGATAAATTATAATCTCTCTATTTTAATTAATTCAAAATGATGTATTTTTGAATTTATTTATATTCAACTTTTTATTATTTTATTACCATCATCAAAAAGTATAACAACATCAATGTTAACCTTTAGTAAACAAAAGCGATTAAATATAAACATCATAACAATGAATATTTTCGCTTATCTGCTTATTCGCCTAAATGTTTAATGAAAATATAAAACGTTTCTACATCTCCCATCGCCTTTTATCGGGATTTTTGATGCTCTAATAGACAGAGGAATAGACTCTGTGAATATAATTTGAAAGCGATTAAATTATAATGCTGGCTGAAGCCTTTGCTTTATTTCATCTAAAATTGGCTAACAACATTTATATAATCATTTTCATATGTTCGAGGTTCTATTTTTTAAGTTCAACCCAAGCTGAAAGTGTTCTATTTTTAAGTGCTCTGACACGTGTATGGTTAAAATGGTCCATCTATTCACCTTATTCACCTCATTTTCATTAACTCTCAAATCGCGAATGTGAAAGCACAATATTTTTAGTTACATTTCACATACTTCACTTGTGACCACCTCAGTAAAGAAAAATCTTATCCAAACAACATTTTAAAACATTCGCCTAGATTAACATCAATACCCTCACCTGCATTAATTTTTAAGTTTCTTTTACCTCACATAAATTCAATCCAATCCAAATGAATCCGTAGGGATAATGTAGTTGTCTTAAACAATTACTTAATTATGTTTCCAAACAAGAATATTTAATATATTATTTCCGATTCTCGATTCACTCCAAAAAACACACAAACCTTTAAGACTCTTTCCAATGAGAGCAATTTCAAGGATACCACCAATTAAATGCTCAAATAAGGTTATTGCTCAATAAAAGATATAGCCAGACACTTTGTGGATTTATCAATAAATCCGATTTATTACGACACATTTTCCCACAGAAGAGAAAGCACAAAGGTTTATAAATTAAATTTTGGGTCAATAATTTTTGAAATGAAAAATTATTTTTTCATCAATACTTTGTATTTTTCAAGATTATAACAGAGACTAAGTTTATTTCTTTTCGACACCAAATTATTTTATTTTGCTTTACTAAAAACTAATACCACCTCTCCATGTCTAAAAAAATCGGCCACATTTTTTTCTTTTTTCATGGTAAAAAATTAACAAATTTTACGATCTTTATTGAACTCCAAAATATTTATTTGAATAAAAAATATTAAGCCTACAAGAAAATACGCCGAAAATATCTATATCGATATTTTTTTTCAAACAAATATATAAATACACAAGCTTATTCGCTCAAAATTTAAAACCAACTAATTAAATCAAAATTTAACAATCTTTGCGACTAGAGTGAAAGATGTGTAATTGATACGGGAGGAAATAGAGATGGGTTTAGATGCCCTTCTACTATGGACTGAAGTGTAAAAGATAGTGGGGTATTTGATGACAAGCGATAAAATAATTTCAGACGCTTCTATTGAGGTCTAACGTTAGAAGACGCATCGCCTACCCTAAAAGCTTATATATAATAGCGATTTAAAAAATTAAAAATGTATAAATGATAATTATCAACTCTAAAATAACTGTATTCTTTACTATTTTTTCCATACTTGACATTTTCATACTAATTAAAATCTCTAAACACACGATTTTATATTTCTTGATTTAATAATGGCGAATTGGCAAAGATATACACAAAAAACTAACCCCTAAAAATAAAGCAGTGCTTAATTTGCTTTTTGGCCTCTATATTATACGTATCTTTCTACTTAACTCTATACCTTCGATCTTTTCTGCGCCTGTACCCTAAGCTTTTTTATCTTTTGCGCCCTGGCCCCCTGGTCCCTATACTATTCGGGCTTCCTGGACAAAACGACTATTTCATTTCAACACTAAACTAAAGTTTTGCGCACATTTTAAACATAATTAAAAATAGAATCCCACAACTTTTTCTTTTAACACACCCACCCTACGCCTCCCTAAACTTTAACACTATACACACACACCCAAATAAAGAGATTATAAATAAACGACACTCTTTGCCCCATTTAAAACTTCTCAACTACTACACTTACAAATGTGTAGGCAAAATACCATTTCAATTCCAACTACTACACTATTTGGGTGTGTATAACAGCTGAGCATCTCCTACCTCATTTAACATCAGCCTTTCCTCTTCCTCTTTCCTTCCTCCTCCACGACCACAACCCCCACAGAGCCACTACCAGATCTAACTATAATGAATCAACAGATGAAGACTGTTCGAATAAATCTCTCTAAATAATGAAAACGGCACAGAATGTCCGAATAAAAGCAATAGTAATAAACTATATAAGAACTCCATAAAAATAAATGCAAACTCCATGAAAATAAATGCTTCCCTTTGTTAAGCTAGGATTGTTTTCAAGCACTTGTTTCAAACTATAATTTGTAATTTTGAAGCACTGCAGAAGACTCAAACTCTGGAGCCTACCCTGAGCTCTGTTCGTTAATCTCAGAAGAGCATCGTCAGTAATTTTGTAACTCAATAGATGATCTATGCTAATATTCCTCCATAGTAGAGGATCATTCTGAACCGAGTCACGCAAGGATTTGGGAGGGGGAGGGGCTGCTGTCCGTGGTGGTAGGAAGGGGGCCGGGTCTGTGGTGGGTTTGGGAGGGTTGCTGGTCTATGGTGGGTGGGGATGGGGACGTATGTCTGTGGTCGGGATGGGGCTGCTGGTCTGTGGTGGTGGGGAGGGGGTCTGAGGAGGAAGGAAGAGTGGTGGAGGCATGCAG
>JADFUC010002053.1:0-64153 GCA_019722365.1 Lithospermum erythrorhizon | reverse complement strand
ATCAGTGTACTTCGTTCCAGTTACGTATTGCTGATTAAATAGGTGAATCATTGCTTCTGAATGCTTCTGTTATTTCTATTGAAAATTTAAACTCCATTTACAACTTGACCATTGCGGTTTTGGTTTATCCTGTTGTTTAATTGCCGTGAAATCCCCTGCCGTGAAGTCATGATGCATACCAACATGATTACATGATTCATTCACCTGAAGAACTCTTGTTGACAGCTCTTCCTGATATATTAGAGCTTGTTTCCGGCTTTATATAACATAGGAAGAAACGCAGGCGCCTTTTCTCGACAAAATATTTTGCTTAACCTTGATGAGAGTTTCACCAACCTTTAATGAGTCCTTCGCTTATTGGAGTGTCTGTTTCTCACCTTGTGCATTAATTAGCAGTACTGAGTTTATTGGTTAACAGGCTTCGATCGACATCATCTGAATTTAAAACAAAACTTGAAATTCAGAAACAGCAGAAACAGAGGAGATGCATCAGAAACAGTTGCATGGAATCTATAAGCAAAATGGGAATGCATATAATATGATGCATACAGATGGTAAACAACATGTAAATCTATCCTTTGGGCTACTTTGTGAAGTGAAAACCTTCATTTTCAGACATGTCACTTTCCATTTTGTGGTTTGTTTTTCCTTAGGCCTGTTTAATTCGAAAATGGAAGAGCTTCAACAACTGTTGAAAGGTATCAATTCAGTAGATTGACCGTGGAAAATATTGGTGTATCGTGCATGATCCGGAATATAGTTCAGTTGTATTGTGGAATTATCTTTGTGTTGAATATGCTATCTTTATATTCACCAACGACCACCATTATCTGTATTGCTAAATGAAATGAGTTACCTAAATGCATATGATTTCCATCTTTGTTGAATATGCGATCTTTATATTCACCAATGACCATCAGTATCTGAATTGCTAATTGAAATGAGGTTATGAGATTTACCTAGATGCATATGATTTCCATCTTTGATGACATGATACATGTTGGGTTAATTCGGGAAAACCCTTCCTGTGATGCTCGAGAATACGGTTGTCTTATTCTTTGATCCCAACCTGCATTAAGGCGAGAGCGCTTTAAGAGGCAGCCCAAGGCGTATTGTAAAATTTGTTGATGTATGTTTGCCAGCAGATTCAAGGTGGGGGCAATCTCGCTGCTTGCGATACCAATTTCATCACGAGGAGTATGTCACATTATATGATTAAAAGATCTCATAAGATATTTAAATAACATGTTGTCCAAAATATATATACGGAGTACAACATATTAAAGCCAGACAATCAACAATTCAGTTATTTATTACATCTATAGAATCCACCACTTGAGAAGATAACATACCAAAATTGGCAATGTGTCAGTAAGCATTTGGATAGAAACGACATTCTTTCACACATGGTACTGATCTTATAAGTAAGAGAAATTGGGGAAGGAAATGGATTGGTTGCGTAATAACTATTTTACCAGGTGAAACTTCCTCGAACACAGCACTTCAAATAGGAGGCGGCTCTGTTGGTCCTTGTCTCGCTTTAGCGATGATTGTACGTTGTGCAGCAATGGTGCTTGAAGTGCTTACTGCTTGATAAGGTTAATGACTTTCTAAACACTTCTAGTCGGTGTCGGAGGCGGGGTTATTAACAAAGATAAGAGTTCTGGACCACCTCGGGTTGCGAGATGATTACTGGGGACCTCATGGTCCACTTTGTAATGGATGTATCATGAGGAATATGTTAGATACACATGACTCGATTCTCGAATTAATATGTACACACTTATATGTATAATAAATTTATTACTGGATTGATTGAAATTGCAAGATTGGTAGATTTTGATTTTTTTTAATACAAATTAAAAAGAAATATTTTGGGACTAAAATATCATATACTGTACATGTATATATGAATTTGATACATAAAAAGGTATTTTAAGATGGGTATATATGTTTGTGTATATAAATTATAGGATATGCTGTTTTGAAGTGTTTCCCCTCCCTGATTAGTATTGACTTCGATTTATGTAGTTGTCATTCTTTATTTTCGAGATAGATTTTAATCATAAATAATTTTGATATGAGCTTTACATATGAAATATTTGAGAATAACATTATGAAATTATTTTCAAATATGAATTCAATGATATATTTTAAATTTACCAAAATGAGAACAACGTTTCGCATCGACTTCGATAAAGAGCAACATTTGATTTAGCGATTACGTGTAAATTAAAAAATACTTACCATCGATATTTTAAAATAATAACACGTGAATGTTAAAGCTGATAGCAAATAGTTTACATGGAGTTTATGACATACGCAACAATATATCTTTGTGTTCATATGTATAGATAATGTGATGTGATTAAAACATATTAATGTGTATATAATGGGGAAGTTATTGAGTTAACATGAATTACCATGACTTACATGAGTTAAGGAACTTATTAGTACAAATTACTATTATGTTCTCAAATTAAAATGAGATAAAGCCAAGGGTATTAAATGAGAGCTAATTAGAATTCCCACCCTCTTGCTCGGCGTCGTTTATGTGGTCACTATCGTTTGTTCGGTCGGTCCCAATGTTTATACGTTTTAGGCCGTAGTCACTGTCGATTTATGGATTTGGTGAAATTAAATCCTACTTGTTTTCTGGCCAAAACACATTTGGGTAAAATGACTATTTGGCCAGCAATGGCTAAAGAAGTATTGAAACTGGCATTTTTACGCCCATTTAAATAGAATACCTTTTCTTCTTCTGCTTCGCACTCCGCTATAAAGTAAACTTTTTACTCTGGCTTTTGAACAATCATACTTGTTAGCCAACCATGGAAACCTACACCCAGCGCGGTCCCCAAATGTCCACTCCCACTGACGAATCCGTCATCAAAACCCAAAACACATGTCCGCGCCCTTTAGCTTACGCGTCCGTCAGCAAAACCATTTCTTTTTTGTACCGCAAATGTATTTTTTGTTGTAAAAATCAGGTGAGGGACCAGCCATGAAACGACAAATAGATTAGGGACCATGACGTGAAACGATAAATAGATTGAGGATCGAGGTGAAACAAGCGTAGTTCGGGGATCACACACACATAAGCGTGCGCGATAGGTATAGAGAGGGGCAAAATGCAGTGTGTAAAATAAAATAAAACTTGTTGAAGCAGGAATAACTGACTATGCCTATTTGATTTATATATAATATATATGTGAGGAAACACTAAAAACAAAACAAAAAAATGTGAAGTGGCCAGAGGTGCTCAAATTTGCCCATCCTTTTCTTGTTTCTCGTATAAATCGTAGGAATCCCATTTATATCTTTATCTCCATCTATAAATATTTGAGCATTCAACTTTGGATTGTGTTCTTAAATCATAGCATAAAAGGCGAGAAGAGTGGTACTATTTTTTGAATTTGATATTGGAATAAAATGATTTTTACATGGTACCGGTGATCATAGTTACCGTATGCTTCGCGAATGGGAGCACTGCATTCTCAGAGTCTTCCGGATGAGTTGCCACGTGAAGAAACTTACAGTTGGTTAAAGTTTTTTATAGTTGGATAATTACATTCTAAAGTTTCCACTTGGCAGAGATATAATTTTTATAGTTAAAATTAAATGAAACGATTCGGAAGCAACGCCAGCTGATATGTGAGAGATATATAGTGCATGGAGTCGTCGTGGCTAAATTCCTTCGGAGTTTGAGCAATCGATAAGAGCGGAAATTTAAATGCGGAAATAAGCAGACACAAAGATTTATCACAGGTTCCCACTTGATGCGAAGGTACGTCACATGCTTTGCGAGAATCACTAATAAACGAGATCGTTCTGAAGCTACGGTAGCTATAATCTATGTTGGTATTTTCTTATACGAGAAAATCTGACATGGCTCTATCAGTACAAGATTATCTAAGTTAGCGAAGCAAAAGCTATGTTGTTAGAGCTAATATTAAAGGGCCTAATATTATTCTAGGATGGGCCACTGCTCTATTCTATGTATTTGTGTGATAAATAAAATTCATGAAATAAATCCCTATTTATAGGCTAACAAAACTAGTAAGACTATGTAACTATTTGAGCTCAGTCTTAATGCCTAAAAAATAAAACTACAAGGCTAAGAGATATATCTAGTTAGACTGAGGTGGGAAATAATTAGAGGCCCAAAACCATCTAAATTAGGTCTTTGGAGTTTCAGCGATCACTTGAAGATAAATTTTGGATAGCACGTCTTGGCGTTCTACGGCGACGCTTCCCAGTTGAAGCGTCCACGAACTTGTTATCTTGTTTCGATCCCGAACATGCCCCAAAACGGCAGCAGAAACATTGCAAGAAGAGAATCTAAAATAGCCATTACTTACACTTACGTTGGACTTTTCCACCATTCAGGACAATAGGTACTCTGCACTTTGCACTTGCTTGGTCTTCATGATCTTGACCAGGCACAACCGGAAAGCCTCAAGTTTGGGTGGTCATCAGTAATTTCTCTTACACTTCCCGTTTCCACGTCGGCTGACTTCCTTTGATCCCAATTCATTGTGCAGGTATGACTGATTCATGCAGCAACGAGAACGATTTACATCGCTTTTTGGGAGGATTCGCCCGGCCTCGAACTGCGTCACCCGACAGTCTTACATTACGTCGGTTGGGGGTATCTTTCTGACCTTGATGCATCTTCATTTGCCTGACTCCTCGAGAATCTCCGAGAACCTCTGAGCACGTCCGGAAGCTTGAGGAATTTCATAGCGACAATCCTTTTGTCTTCCTTGAAAACTCGTATCGAATCTACTTTTAGCACCCCACTTACTTTGAATCTGTGACTTTCTTACGAGGAATTAATTCAGTATAGAGTACACGACTTACGCCACTTTTGCTATTACCATGCTCGAACAACCTTAGGTTACCATCTTGAAATGATTCGATAACCATCCTTGCGTCGGTGACTCACTTTGAGTAAACTATTCCTAATTTCGGAGCATTACCTGGCGTTGTCAATTTTGGGAAGAACGTTTCAGGCAACTTCAGTTGGCATGCTCGTCACTGCTATTGCGTGACAGGGTGGAGCGGTCCATGGTGAGAAACATAATTCGCGTTCATTACCGTCATGCGAGTATGAAAAGCTCGAAATCATTATCCGTGAATGGGAAGCGGAACTACGCGAGATAAAACTGGCTTTCAGAATAATGGCTCCCGGCATAACTATGAGAAAATCATGGCCAAACTGCGGTGCTCTTACGTACTTGACCGTTTTTTACTTTCTGACAATGGCGAAGTTAAAATTGCCACACACACTGCATGATCTACCATTTATTCACGGCTTCAATAGATTTGCTTCTGTTTTACTACGCTTAATGCGAAACCATGGCAGCGACTTCATGAAAGGCTTTTGCGTGCGCCATCACGGGGATACGCTGCAACCTTGGCGCCAAGAGATTGGCGCTTGTTGAAATGCGCACCAAAATTACTTAACCGCGCGCCATTTAATTTCCCAGCTTTCGGAGTAGCAGAAAATTTATGAAAATCGGGCGCTTCATAAATGCAAATCGTGCGTTAGCATAGTGAATAGATTTGATTAATAATCTTTACATTGATGGCATTAAGGTATTACCCATTACGGGTGTCTTTCGTAATCTTAGGTGAAAGCAGTTTTTTCATGGCCGCTTATTATTTGCGAGAAAGGTTTCTAAATACAGTCGCGTAAAGGCACTTGGCCCAAAATTCCACTGTGGTGGTCTCGCTTGCCCGGCACGTTCGCGACAACGTTTTCTTGACAAACAGTGCGATCGGCGCCCGGCTGACACATGCGTCGATTCCGTCGGAATTATTCCACCGTCAATGCTTACCGAACATGGTTTGTTGAAACTTAACTTTTTAAAATGCAGATAATCACTCATGCGCATGCTTTTGATGTGGAAGAAGTAGATTCATTAATTTTACCGGCATGTATTAAGCAATTCCTTTGTTTAAAACCCGTTGATTCTTAAGCTACTTTGACCAACTCGTCTGCGGTGTTAGGATTTAAAGCCCTCACTTCGAGTTCAGCGATGATAAGAGCGACGAAATTTAAATGCGGAAATAAGCAGAGGCACTTAAGATTTTATACGAGGTTCGCCGATAGAAAGTGCGTCGCATTCTTCTTTGAGATAAAAGCTAATAAACGAGGAAGATGGATTCTGAAGCCCTCTGCATGGTATAATACATGTTGAGTATTTTCTTGCTTGCGAAAATCTCGACCCTGGCTATCGAGAACAGGAATAAAAGCTGCAAGTTGCTTGAGAACAAAAACATTCTTGATAATGACCAAAGGCTGTATTATTCTAGGATGGATTTTCTACATTCTATGTATTTTACGTGATACTAAAATAAAACTCGTGAAATCGTTACATGTTATAAATTTAACAAAGCGCAGTAGTAATAACTAAAAGAATTTCAGTCTTATTGCGCAAAAAATAAAGCCTCACAGAAATTTAAGAGATATATCCTAGTTAGACTCAAATTAGGAAATAATTAGAGAGCCAAAACCATCTCAAGGTGGAGTAGCAATTCCAGCAAAAGTGCATCTTGTCAGAGCTCCGCACCGCTTAGGCGGGAGGGGAAGCCGAGGGGCATGTGAGCGTTAATGTTAATAATACGTAGAAAAGAGCACATTACTCTTTAACATGTGATATAAGATAGTAATAATGCTCCAAATGTACTCCTTTTTATCCATTTAGGAGTGGCGGACAATTGGAGGGACAATGCCGCGCTGCTCAGCAGGTTTTTTGCTGAAATGATGGCAAAGCGTGTCAGCGGTCGAAGCGGTCACTGTTTGTGCAGTGCTTCTCAGGTTCTTTTTGTTTGTGAAAGGGTCAGAAAGTTTTATCCTTATCGACTTTGTGAATTTGATCACGATTGAGGTCTGATAGGGTGTAATGCATTTTTAGTGGATAGTGGGATAATGCACGTTGAGATGAGCATGAATGATTCTTGGTTCCGTGATTCTGTGGTCCAACCGTATGTTTCGAGATGTCATTCCGTTAAGTTAATCTTCTTGATGATTATCTCAAATTGTAAGAATCAGAACTTTATATCTTACTCTCAATTAATGCATCATCCATTGTAGTTTGTTGTGAAGAAGCGCGAGTCTCCTGCAGAAATCTCGAGCCACAGGATTGCAGGAGTCGATTTGGATTTCAACAGCTGGGGTGGTATGACTACTAAATTTTTTATGCTACCACCAAGCTGTAAGATGTACACTTTTTATTCATTACCTACCTTGTTTGTTCTAGATAGCTTAATGATAACGCTCCCTAATATCTGGAAATTTCATATGGGGAAGATATCTCTGATCAGATGACCTTAACAGACCCATTTTCTATAAAGGATTCATTAGGTATGGGTTTCCATTGACCAGTATTGTACTTTTAACATGTTAAGTTGCCTTTTTTTCTTTATTGCTTGGCTCTTAAGTTTCAATCTTATTCACCATTAAAGGAGTGTACCTGAAATTATTAAGGACTTGATCTAGAATGCCCGAGCGTGATCTTATTCTGTTTATGTTTTCATTTTTTGCCACAAAATTTTCCTTAAATAAAAACTGGAAGGGATTAAGTTACTATGCTTATCTTTGTGGATGAACTGATGCTGGCAGTACCATATGATCTTTCCATGTTCACGACACAGGTGATGTTGTTACAAAATGGACATGTAGATAACATGTGTTGTTTCGTGAGGCCCTGGAGTTGTTCTTGCTGTCTTGGACTGATAATGAGAACATGATGGACAGTATGAGATCTAAAAGCCCTTGCTGAATGCCCATGGTAGAAAATTAAAATCATTAAAATCCATGTACCTGGTCCCCTCTACATGACAGAAGAAAGAGGCTGCAAGAGTTGTTCAGTAAACATTCATTTTTATATACTCTGTATTTTGAACTATCAAAATCCATTACACATATATGCTAATTATCATGAATTAGAGAACTTTCATGAACCACAAACATTTGATTGCTCTGCTTCTTTGTATTTTTACGTTTGTGTGGGCAATAGTAGTACCTAAACTTGGGAGTAATATTTCAAGGTCGATTTCTTAAGGAGTAAGAGGCAAGAATCGTAATAAGACACATGCTCATCTTTGGAAATCCATTTTGAAAGTTTTAGCGAACAACCTAGTAAAGGGTAAAAAGTAGTACTCGTGATATTTTTCAGACCGATTGTGTAGAGACCTGATACGCATGCTATCTGACCTTACGTGGATTTGGAGCCAGTCAATGTTTCCATCCAAATTCATATCATGGTTGAGATTGAAATACCGAAGACAGAACCTATGATGTTTATAATCATGAGGGCATCTTTTTCCCTCAAAATATTGTACTTAGTGGATCAAAATTAGAAATAGACTAGTACCTATTACTCTATCTTTTGTAATATGTTGAGATTGGCGTTTTGAGTGAAGGAGATGCGGGGGGGATCGAGGCGTCGAGGCCAGGGAGTACCGATGAGGGGGAGTCTCGATGCACAAACGGGCCGATGCGTATGGGTACGTCGAGAATACTGAGGTCCCCGATGGGGTCTCGATGCCTGAAATGGAGGCCACTTGGCTGTGTATAGGCTGACCGAGGCCATCGAGGGCCGTTATCGGTCTCGATGAGGTCTACTCGATGAAATGCGGACCGGCCGAGAATAAATGGGGATTAGGTCACATTTATTCATTATCCAAAGTATTCAATTCTACCACAGAATTATTTTTGTTCCAATTGATAGAGTTGTTACTCTTGATTTGTATTAAATCATATATCATTTTAAGCTAAATCTGAGTATAGATTTGTCATTTGAAATCTTAAATTATAAAGTATTACTCAATTGGAGAAGCTTAGATTTGATGGGAGCTTTGTAACGATCATTGAGGAAGTTCTTTCTAGTTGATTTACTGGCAATGACGGGGCGTCACGCCCACGAGGGAACACGTATAAAGATGCAGTGTTGTTATTTTGCTTTGGGTATTTTTCATTGTTAATACGTTGAATTACATAGAGATATTATTAGACTCGTTGTTTGGGTGTTGATATATACATTTAGATATATGCGTTAAAGCGATCGTCGGCAATTGGTATCGGGCTTGGTTGAAAACGAGATGCGGATATAGTTTATCTGAAATTCAAATGGCAAAATCACGAAGGTGTATCGACATATCTTTGTAGATATACGATGGGGTTGATTTAAGCCCATTGGAAGATGAACATGGAGGATTATTTGTATGGGAAGAAGCACTTTGACCTTTGGGCGAGGAAGCCCATGAGTATGGAGGTGTGAAGAGTGGAGCAGGCTAGATAGACAAGTCTTGGGTATAGTGAGACCGTGCTTGTCTAGAAGCGTTGTTACAAATTTAGCGGGGACCCACGACGAGAGGCTTGATGATAGCTTTGTCGAGAGGTTATATGAGAAAACCATCCGCCCCGGCAATAAGATGCGATTTGATAAGGCCAGCTGATTTCAGCTTTGAGGATGTCGATGAATATACTCAGAATTGCTAGACACGCAATGATTTCAATAGTTTGATAATCGGTTATGCGTGAGGAGTTAACCGGATGAATTGCAAGCATTAATCTTATTGGCATCTTTGCGAGATAGTTGGGAAACCTGATGAGAGCTTGCTTTGTGAGTAATTCGATCGGAAATGAGAGGTGGAAGCTTAAGGTGGTCAGAAGAGCGTGTACGTAGAAGGGTTCGGAAGAATGATGGAGTTGAGAGACTCACCGCATTGAATGTAGGCAGTAGGAAGCTATGACAAAGGAAACTACAAAGGCAATGGAGATTGAAATCGAGAGGGGAAAAGAAGTAAATTCGAAGTTTGGAGGGCATTGCTCTTGAGTCTTTGCCCAGGGATGTGTGGCGAGGCGGTCATGTTGCGGCGATCTGAGGCATACGGTAGTCGTGAGGGGCAGCAAGAGCGATGTGAATGTTGTTTGAGCTGACTATGAGAGGATGCTTTCCATAATGCATTGATTGCTCGATAAATTCTACTGGATTCTTGATTGATTTCATCACACACCAGCTCGGGGATATAATGTTGAATTATATGGAATTTGGAGATTATGGGTGATTAAATGCACTAGCAGTGAGAGATTGAAGGTATGGGAGATGTAGACTTGAAAGGTATCGAATAGTTCTACACGGAGATTGACTAAGAGTGAGGCATGTAGGGGTTGGTGAGAAAAGAGCTTGATCTACGAGTCAATTTGGATGAGATGAATCTGAGAACTACATTTGGTGAAAGCAGCTGGAAGGTAGCTTTCGAGGTGCAATGGCCTTAGCCGGAGTCGAGATAGGTACGTTGTACCTTGCGGAATTCTCAAAATGACTATAGGCTTCTTATTGATAGTTCGAGAAAGGCGATGTTGTGGCGTATGACTTCAGGAATTAGACCCCACACGTAAGCGAAAAGGTATGGCTTGCTTGTTTCAAATAATGTGATACGAGCTCAAATGAGTTGATAAATCATGTCTGAAATTGCGTTACGGGAAGCGGAGAAGAAAGTGGAGTTTGCTAAAGCGGGCGTTGAGCTTTAAATAAAGAGGCTTGAGGTTAGTTCAACGGATGTTTGGGGACCGGGCGCTTTGTTGGTTACGTGGGAGGTTTAAGCCAGCGGCCCATGTAACACTTCATTGATGATCTGACGAGAAAAGTTTGGGTTTATTTCACGAAATAAATCAAGTTTATGAAGTCTTGAAATGGAGAGTTATGGTTGAAATGAGGCCGAGGCTGAGGTGAAGTGTTTGAGATCCCGACAGTAGGGGGTGAATATCACGGTGATATGGATTTGAAACATTGTGCCGAGAATGATTAGGTCACGAGACTATTATTCGGGGGCACTGACGAGCGGGAATAGGCGGGAAGGATGAATGGGGCCAGTGAGCGTGCAGGAGGTATGAGGTTACAACATGGGTTTTACCTCGAAACGTTGGGCAAAAGCCTTGATCAATCTTCTTGATAAGCAGAGGACACTTGCGTTCCCTCTGAATTTCGAAATTCGAAGAGAGAAGTGGAGTTCTAAGAAGGTAAATTACTCTTTCCTGAAAGTATTTGGTTGTTTGGCGTATGTTCATGTGGAAGCAAATGCTAGAAACAAGCTTGAGGCTAAATCCAACATTCTTCTTTATTGGCTATGGCGACGCTGAGATGGGATACAGGTTCTATGATTTGAAGAACCGGAAGATCATTCGAAGGAAAGCGAGATATGATGCTGATGAACAAGTGTTATGAGGAGGCAGGGCAGTGTTAGAGGGAGAGAGAAGTGGAAGGAGAAATCATGGCCCGAAATCTTAGAGGAAGTCAAATGCGGGGAGAGGGCGCGTGACTGGGTGTCCCTCCAAATGGCATGTCTTTAGTCGTACTTGCTCTGGTCAACACGAAGATAGCTGGCGATATGCCTTTAGAAGAGATGGGTTCGGATGGAGGAGACGGCAGTCTGATGATAACATTTTACGGCCCGTTGATCAACGGGGAAAGGTGAATTTCACGATGGTGATCCAAGATGTAGGGGCACTTTGGTCTCGGAAAGGCGTATCCGTGTCGGAAAACTTGACTCGGAGGTATTACTCCTACTAACTTTTACTGCTGATAGCGATAGAGAGCACATTGGTTATGTCGGCGATTACAAATGTGATAAGCGATCAAGTGGGAGTTAAGCGATGGAAGAGGAGATGGAGTCATTGACAAACATGGCGTGGGAGTTGAGCCAAGGCCGCCGAGGCTTGGAGAAGAATATTACTTGAGAATAAATGGGTCTGCGAATCAAGGAGGAGCGAGGATGGTAGCAAGCTCTGGCTTCGTTTAGTTGTCAAAGGATTCCAACGGAGAGAGGGAAGGGAATTGACTACAACGAAATATTACCGCGTAGTCAAGCTTGTGACAATCGGAGGCATTACGGGATTGTTGGCGAGAGATGATACGCACTTACGTGAGATGGATGTAAGCTAGTTTGATGATGGAAGTGAAGGTTATTCATGAACCAACCTCGAGGGTTTGAGGTTAGAGGGAAAAGAAGATTTGATGCCAGGCTTCAAAGGCTTATGCGGCAGAAGCAAACTCAGAAGCGTGGAATATTACCTTTTGTTAGCTTTTTATCAAAAGGTTGAAGTTGTAAGAGATTGTGAGACCGACCCACTTCTTTGTTACATAAAGGAAGTTTCAAAAGATTATGTTATCTTACTTAACATGTTGATGATATGTTGATTGTAAGGGAGGCGATTTGCATAAAGGAATTTGAACATGTTGAAGAAAAGAGTTGTCGATTAAGGTTGCGATGAAGACCTAGGTGAGGCGAAGCAAGTGCAGGGATAAAGGAATAATGTCCGGAGATCGGGATTCTCTGAGATTGACACAAGAAGAATACCTGAAGAAGGTAATCAAGCGATTCAACATCTTTGGTAGAAGCTTTTGTAAGTACCCGTTAAGTTGCTCGTTTTTCGATTATCGATCCAATAAATCACTGAGGCCCGAAGATGATTTAAGTATATGGATAAGGTGCCTTAATAGCCTGCCGGTAGGTAGTCTTATGTATGCTATGGTGTGCACTAGACGTGTGCATCTTTACGTAGGAGTTGTCGGTAGATATATATGTCTAACCAGGGAAAGAAACGTTGGGAAGGCGTGAGAGTGGATTTTTTGAGATACACGAATGGTAGTCTTTGAGAAATCACTTATGTTTCCGTAAAACTAGTACGGGGTTAGTGGGATATGTGGATAAATAACGGTGGTGATGTTGATAGTAGAAAGTCCACTAGTGGATAGCATACATTCACGTTTGGGGGAATGCTTCTTGTGGTGGAGATCGAAGTTGCGACCAATAGTAGCGGTATCTAGTTGTGAAGGCGGTATGTTGCTATGGCGGAAGCCGTGAAAGAGATGATCGGTTCTAGCGGACTTTTCTTGAAAGAGGCTGAATCTTGAGCATGGATGTAACGCACATGCTTGTGATAGTCGAGGAGTGCGATTTATAAAATCCGTGTTTAAGTAGAGGACAAAGCATATAGGGGCCGAGGTTCCATTTAAATGCGTTACGTATTGGAGAATGGGGTCGCGAAGCTTGAAAGCAGATTCTAGAGAGATGTCGAAATCCTCTTGATATATGTTCTGAGTTGTAAACAAGGAAGAAAACTGAGATTGTGTTCGACTTGATTAACACTTGAGGCAGTAAGCTGAGATGCTTCTTGTGAAATTGGAGGTCTTGAAATTTGTGATTTGAAAAGGCTTGAGTGGGAGAGATTGTTAGAGATTGAAGGAATTTTTGAGTGAAGAGGGAGATGCGAGGGGGATCGAGGCGCAGACCCGGGGGTCTCGATGAGGGGTGCAAGATGCGCATGAGAACTTGGAGCTTATGGGCCATCGAGACCACGAGGGTCCCGATGAAGTCTCGATGTCTGAAGCCAGAGCCCGCAGCCATTTGTGTATAAACATTCGAGAGGCCATCGAGACCCGTTATGAACCGAAGTCTCGATGAGGAGTACGATGAAAGCATTCGGCGAGAATAAATGGGGATTGGTGGCGTTTATTCGTTATCCAAAGTATTCCAATTTCTCTACAAATTCCTTTTGTTCCAAATTCAATAGAGTTGTTCTACTTACGATTTGTGTCATCATGTATATCTCATTTTTTTAGCTAAATCTAGTGCATAGATTTAACAAATTTGAGAATCTTGAAATTATAAAGAAGTGATGTTACTTTCGATTGGAGAAAGGCTTGGGTGATAGGACTTTGTAACAATCATTGAGTTCTTTTAGTTGATTCTGCGGCGTGGCAGGGCGCTTGAGGGAGGCACGTATAAAGATGCAGTGTTATTTACTTTCGGTATTTTCGTTATTGTGGAATTGATTACGTAGAGATATTAATTTCGTTGTTTGGGTGATATATACGTTTTAGATATATCTTTCACGTCGATCTAACGTAATACTCATCCAAGGTTGTCCATTTAAATAGTGAATCAATTGAATTCCTACATTATAAATCACCGTATGGCCCAACATTTTCCCAACAGAGTGAAGATGAAACCAAGAACTGCAAATACTAGGCTTGCTGTTACTTGTAAGCTTCTATATATTGCCAACGGAGGTCATCGCTCCACAATTTGGTGACGAGGAAGGGAGAAGGAAGCAATTCAAGTCCTTTCTGTGGCATTTCAGATCATAAAATGAGAAGTTTACCTAATTATTTATCTTATTTCCAGTTACATTAACGTGAATGAGTAGTTAAAAAATGTATCCTACGGTCATCACTCGACCCAGCTTCCTTCTTGGCTTCTTAATTCCTTATATGACTAATAAGAAGTAGATGAAATACTAGGAACAGATAAGGTAAAGATTGTGGACAATAACTATCACTTCTGAGTGAGATGAGTAATAAGTATGTTTCCGACATACGATTAATCCTAATAGATTCATGAAATTTTCTTAGACTGATTCTTTAATGACCACTAGTTAATCGTGGCAAAGAAACATGGTTAGTTGAACCTTTGAAAGATGTAGTACCGGCTCTTTGAATAAGCATTCATAGATGCCATATTTATCACTGGAACTAAAACAATAACTGACAATCACAAAAGTCATCTACAATTACAATATTGCTAATTCAACTGTGACGTCGAATATGGTTGCCCACAATATAACACCGTGTTCTGAGTACTTCCAGGTAGTAGGAATTCAAAGGTGCGAGAGAGATTGTGTTGGGCGGTGGAAATATGCATTGCATCCTCACAACATCAGCCGCGCTCTAATCATGGTAAAGCAAGGCAATTTATACTTCAGTTTGAGTAAATGAATGCAAAATCCTTCCACGGTAGCTCAAATTTCACATGTGAGCAACGCCTAAGTTCACAACGTGTTTGGCTATGTTGTGGCAGGGTGTCCATCCCTGAAGAAGTGAGAAATACTGTGTCTCAGTTCTTGCTACATCAGCTCTCTTGGAGCTGTAGCCTGTATGCATATTAGTTAATAAAAGAATGTGTACCCTACTATTTTTAAAATGGCATGAGATGGTTGTAATTCTTGTAAACAACAGACCGATCTTCAAGAGCATAATGATATCATTTGATGAAGCATGATTCTTTGCATAATCTGGTTTGCATAGATTGCTGCATTAACTTTATAGATTGATTAGGTTCCAAGGTATTAATGAAGTAGTATACTAGTAATATGGTTGAGGAGAAAAGGGTATTGGGGTTTAAACGGCGACTATGATGGTCATCGATGAGGCAAAATGCACAGGTTATTTTGGAGGGCATTGATTGTATATATGGTTGTTAACGAGTCTGAGTTCGAGCGATAAGTTATCGAGTACAAAGTGATACATGAGTCTGACTCAGTAAGCTTTCAGATGGATTGTCGAGTCGTGTTTTTCGAATTGGATACTGAGCGGATATTGGTTTACTTGCTTCATTCACATACTAAATGCACAGGTTATTTTTGGCTGCTATCTTGAAGGTGTATGTTAAGTTGATAAACAAATGTGTGCAATGCTTTTTTAAACTGGTAAATTATGCTTTTTTATAAACAACAGACTGATAAATTATACATTCATTCGAGACTAATATCGGTTCACATCTTCTAATATGTACATTTTTTAGAGGTATGTTTATGTATCCATACAATTTTAAGTTGTTCTCTCTTAACTTTTTCTAACATGTACATTTTTTAAATGTCTTCTTACATGAGCATACAACAATTCCTACACAAAAGTAGGAATTACTAGAAAAATCACCTTGGGTCAAATATAGAAATGAGTAAGGGGACATTTATCAAATAAATAACATCATATTTTTACAAGGGGGATAAAAATAATTTTTCATACCATGTGTAAAGCTCTTAGTGGTATCTTGGGTAAACAAAGAAAGTGAAGCCAATAGATTTATCGGATGCATACTCATCCGGTAAGCTAGAGTCCAGAGAACCGATATTATTTTTTTAGGTCATACTGATTAGACATAATGGCCAGATAGCGCGATAAATACGGGGAGATTTTTGGATATGTGTAGAAAATAAAACTTGACCAAAATATCGCTTCGGGAATTTGGAATATCTTAATTTTTTAAATAAAATGAGGCAAATCAGGACACGAGCAATCGGGCAGGCATCTGCGATAATTGTCGATTTGGTCCTATTCCAATTTTTTTGTCCCATATCTAAACCGAATGGATAATGATTTTCGGTCCTTACTGTCCAAATTTTTTGTCCATACCAGCACCCGTAAATCAAGATGTAATAAGTACACAAACAAGAGAGAGAATCTGGAGAAAAATAGCAAAAAACCATATTGAGATCTAAGGAAATTTGTTCTGATCAGTTGTGAGTAACCAAGATCAGATTTTGTTAAGATGGGTTGCTCAATTTCTGGATTAAATGCATTATCAGATTCTGTTAATGGGAAAGGAGATGTTTGGATAAATGAGAATAGGTTCAGAGTTTTGAAGCAAATTGGTGAAGGTGGTTTTGCATATGTTTTCTTGGTCAAAGAGGTCCTTTCTGACCCCTCTATTCCTGGTCTCTCCAGGAAATTAAAAGACCCTTCTTTTCTTTCTGGTAATTGCTACTTTCTTGTATAGTTGTATTTAATGTTTTGTGCATTTTTTGTTTTTTTGAAATTTGATGATATATTTGAGTATTGGGTTGTGTTTGTTATATTGATGATCCAAAAGTAAAATACAATTCTGTTGCTTCTGGTTATTGTTGGACTCACCTTCCCTGTATGTAATTATTATGTCATTTTTGCTTTTCAGAAATTATAAGACCCTTCTTTTGTATTTATTATGTGCACTTTCTTTTGTTTTTTTATTAAAATTTGATGATTTGTTTGACTATTGGTTGTATTTGTTAGTGATGATCCAAAAGCAAAAAAGACGCTTCTTTTGCTTCTGGTTATTGTTGTACTCACCTTTTTGTATGTAATTATTATGTATTAATTTGATTGAGTATTGGGTTGTGTTTTTTGTTGTTTATGATCCAAAAGTTTCCGATTTTAGATTTTTAACGTGTTGGGTTGGCTAATAAGGTGGACTGTGATTCATTTTGTTGAGGAATGTGGTGCTGTGTAGTGAAGTTGAATGAGAAGTAGAGCTGCTTGTAGCTTAAAGTTTGTATTGTGAGATCTGATTTTGATTAGATCAGGCATGTTGGTTACGGTTAATCAGAAACTGTATTGTTTGGCCATGATTTGCTCAATAATTATGTCTCCTGTAGGTATGTTGGTTCATGTAGTATTTGTTGAACGTTCCGATCGATGGAACTCAAAAGTATATGTTTATTGTTCTTGTGATTGTATACCTTGAATAGCTTTATGGAACTATAGTTGTCTGTATGAAAAACAAAATGGCTCATCATCTTCTTGTAGTTTATATGTTTTCCTCACTGGAGTTCTGAAGCTTGTTACTGTCTCAGCTCTTTTAGATTTGATGCTAAAGCTTCTTTCACGTGGAGTTTGATATGTTGCTTAGCTTTTGCTAATGAACAACTAATTAGGCTGAGATGGACTAATAATTTCTTATTTTTCGGTTTGGGAACGCAGATGATGGAACTTATGCAATGAAAAAGCTCCTCATTCAGAGTAATGAACAGCTGGAGTCGGTGAGAGAGGAAATACAAGTCTCGTATCTTTTCGTCCACCCTAATCTACTTCCTCTCCTTGACCATGCCATCATTCCAGTCAAGGTAACTACTTCACATAGTATTGTCTTTGTAACTTAAATTACTTTTAATTAGGAAAAGAGACTTTGGAAACAGAAGGCACATATGTTGTTTATATATTTGACATATTTGCTGTGAGTGGCTAGCACGAAATCTTTAGGATTCCTTATCTTCATTCTTGCTGTATCTATTTCCCATTATGCAATAAATACAAAATGCCTCGTTTCCCCCTTGTTGATATGTATAGTCCTTCCAAAATTGATTTTTATGGAGTATTATTTATTAATAACATTATGTTACTGGACAGAAATCACCAGACCAGACTTTTAAGAATGAAGCGTATTTGTTGTTCCCGCTACATTCGGATGGTACTCTTGTGGATAAATCCAAAAGCATGAAAGCTTTTAAGGAATTCTTTTCGACTTCAGATGTTCTGCAAATCTTTCACCAGGTAAAAGATGAATAGATTTACATCAATAGCTGCTCAGTAATATATTTCTTTATGCTTTTCTTCTAATCCAAAAATCCTTCGTTTTCTGATATTATAATAGAAATAGACTATCTTGTGTGTACATGGTCTCAATGATCTCCGAGTAATATTACATTTAAAGAACTATCTAGCTTGTATATCGATTAGTCTTCTATAAATGAGAACGAAAGCTAAAATTGTTCAGTGATTCTAATCGCCCATAACATTTTGCAAAACTAAAAAGTCTATATCCCTTTTACTTATTACCATTAACTATAAATACATTTTGTTTTCAGCTCTGTGCAGGACTCAAGCACATGCACAGTTTTGATCCACCATATGCACATAATGATGTCAAACCTGGTAATGTCCTTCTAACACAAAGAAAAGACCAATCACCTCTTGCAGTACTGATGGATCTCGGAAGTGCTCGACCAGCAAGGAAGCAAATTCGGTCTCGTGCAGAGGCTCTGCAGTTACAGGTATTTTGACACTTGCTTCTTGTTACTTTTATCCCTAATATATTGTCTCTTCCATTCTGTTGCTCCTTTCGTATCCTTAATTAAAAAAAGAAGGTTGATTTGCAATTCGTTATGGGTGCTTTCACCTGTCCAAGATGTAATTTATTCATACCAAGTCATATTATTGCCTTACATATGTCTTTGGCTGTTGTATTTGGTATACATTATATAGGAATGGGCTTCTGAGCACTGTTCAGCGCCTTACCGAGCTCCTGAATTGTGGGATTGCCCAAGCCACTCAGATATTGACGAGAGAACCGACATCTGGTCATTGGGCTGCACCTTGTTTGCCATAATGTAAGAGAAGTACATTATCCAATTGTTTAATGTCTTCAATTGCAGTGTCCATGCCATTTATTGTTGAATTTATCAAATTTCCCCTTTCTTTCTTATTTTTAAAGCATGTCTCTCTGTCATGAAAGAGTGCAGTTCCATGTTCCTTTACATAGTTTTAAGGTATCTTCATGCAGCAGACTATCTTTTTTCTTCTCAAATATAGTTTGATGCCGGTGGTACCTTTATTCTGTATCATCTCTTTTGCTACTGACCAGAGATCTATTTTCTCATTTCTCATTTTGAGCTTGTTTTACCCATACAAATACTATATGAGTTTACCAAGTAGGGGTATTCTTGCTATATTAGTGGAAGCTCTATTCACATCTCTTACTGATATGAAGCTAAGATCTACATTTTGTTCAAAGTCCCCTATTTTTTAATTGTTATTATTATGAGCCAAGACTCCTCTGCTGTGTGATAGGACAAGCTTTTTCACTGAAGTGTGATTGCTACATTAAATACTAAAGCTCTCCGTGTGTGTACACTGTGAACCCTTCCGATACCTTCATTTGGAACATTTTGTGATGGCAAGATAAACTTTCCTTGCCTTCTAAGCCCGTTAATAATCGTTTGCAATACATGCTTTTTCACGAACTTCAACCATTTCTGTCGTATGCATATCAGTGCTGCTAATATCATGCAAGGTTATATTTTGTTTAGCGATTATTGCTCAATCCTTTAAGTTGACTTGTTGTATTTACGGTTGTTACTACAGGTACGGTGCATCTCCGTTTGAGTATGCCCTTGAAGAGTCTGGCGGAAGCTTACAGTTGGCTATTGTAAATGCACAAATAAAATGGCCGGCCGGGCCTAATCCTCCCTATCCTGAAGCCCTTCACCAGTTTGTGAAATGGATGCTTCAGCCACAGGCAGCTGTGCGTCCTCGCATCGATGACATTATCATTCATGTTGACAAGTTAATCTCAAAGTTCTCTCATTGAGGTGGGAGGGTATGTGCTAGAATGCAGATTAGTATAAATGCAATATAGGTTCTCCTCCCCAACCCCCCTTAAAAATTTTGTTCATTAAAAATATGCGGTAAAAGAAGCAATATAAGGTTTTTATTTTTTAACATACATGTTAGAATATTCTGACATTTTGTACAACTATTATTTATCCAGTTGTAGTTATTGGTGTAGTATCTTACACACACAAATTATCCATATTTGAAACATTTGTAAAAGAGATTACTAAATAAAATTATAAAAAGGTTCCTTTTCAATTCTTTTAGTGGATTGAATTTTAGATGGTTTTTTTTATTGCAAGAAATTTGTATACTAGTTTATGCCTTTCTCCATCTATTGCAATTGGTTTTAGTATATAATTTCATGATTTTTATGATCATCTTATGATGTGCTTTCGGTCGCGTAAAGTAGCGAGATAATGCGAAGATTAATCGAAACTTTTTATATCGTATCAATTGATCGAGGAATTTAAAGCTTAGTGAAATCCAACAAGGTTCTCTTATGAGAATTGAATCTTTAAGAAATAACGTTAGCTCAGAATATCTTCAATTCTTTTTACCAATTGAATTATAAACCCCACATATTCTTAGGCTTTCGCCCATGACAAAATCGGTTTCTTCTCGGCCCCCGCCGTTCTCCGGTTCCTTAATTGAACAAAATTAAAAGGAGGGGTTTTACGATCCTACATTCGCTTAGATTTGGAAAATTTCTTGAGTTTCGAGACATGTTGTGGTAAATGAAAATGTGATGCGATTAAAGTCGAGCCTTGGGTATCTCATAATTATTTATTTAGATAACAATACTTTCCTCCATTTCATAATAAATCGTCATTTGCCTTTTTTAGTGGTGGCACATGTTGTGATAAATGAAAATGTGATGCAGTAAAGTCGGAGCAACAGGCGTGCTCTCATAATTGTTTATTTAGATAACTTAATACTCCCTCCATTCATAATAAATCGTCTCATTTGCCTTTTTAGTGATTAAAATTAACCAATTTGATGTATTGATTATCTTATAATTTTGATGGAGAGAGTAGTATATATTTTTGGCAACTATGTTATTAAGGATAGCCCAAACCAGCCAAAATCTCAAGTATGATGAGTTCCTTCAAAAAATCCTAAACTCTCAAGTACCATTGCATGATTTATGTGGTTCAAGTGGGGTTGTTATGTCCCCTAGTTATTTGGCTCAACACAATGGACATTTTAGTCAAATATGACATTAATATACCCTCTTTATGAATCCAAATTAATCTCCATAGAAGTACTATAATTTTGGAACATTTGCATAGAGATATCTGTCATTCTCTATTTTCTTCACCAAGCAAAAGAACACAAAACTTCTCAAATTCAGTGGAAACTACTCCATATTTTGGGACAAAAAAAATGCAAGATATTCACACTCTAGGCTGCGGCAGCATTGGTGGTGGTGGAGGAGGAAGAATATTTACCGCTAGCAGTGTCGAGAGGCAGATAGAACCACAGGAACATCAGAACCACCTGGCTTTAAAGTGTCCTAGATGTGACTCCGAGAACACAAAATTTTGTTACTACAACAATTACAACCTCTCTCAGCCTCGGCATTATTGCAAGAATTGTAGACGCTATTGGACTAAAGGCGGCGTCCTCCGCAACATATCTGTTGGCGGAGGATGCCGCAAGTCTAGGCGATCTCCGAAGACTAAGTCTTCGAGGATCGCCATGAATAGTGATGAAAATATAAATGAGTCGAGTGAAAAAAATTATCACTCGAGTAATAATAATATTAATTATTTTCACTCAAGTCAGAATAATTCTCACTCAAATGAGAATAATAATTATCACTCAAGTAGTGAGAGCTCCAGTCTCCCCGCCACCATCACCATGACGATGGCTACGACGAGTAACGCAGTCGGTGGTGGTGGTACTGGTAGTTCCCCTAACTCATTATATTAGTAGGGGAGCATAATGCAAAAAATGCTAGTTGTGATTATGATCATTGTCAGCCGTTGATTGATCAACAAAAAGGATCATCCGAAGGGAACATGTTACACATCACCAACATGGTGAGCACATCTCAGCCGGAGAAGATGATGGGGCCCATATATAATGTCGATGGCGACGACGGCGGTATTGGTGGTGGTGGTGGTGGTGGAGTGGAAGAGAGGTTGTTTGATTTTTCTTGTGAGGATGAAGCATACTGGAATCAAGCTCAATGGGTGGATGACAATGATCAACCCTTTAACTTTCTACCATAATTCCAGGTTTTGGATTTTAACTTGGAAAATAAATGAAAATGGGAATATATTATGGAAATAGTACTTGTCATGTGACTTTCTTTTTGGGATGATTTTTTTTTTCAAATTTGGTTAATGTTAGGGTCTTTGATCTTTGTATAATTACATATGATAATGAGGCTAACTATAAAAGTTAGTTTATGAATTATGATCCTTAATTTTCGGGTTGTTTTTTGCTCTTCCCCTGGCAGTGGATTTGGGTTTCCTTTGTATTTGGTCGCATAATTAATCCAATATAGAGAGGACATTATCCAGTGCTAATAATTATGCTTTCTGAATTATGATTAGAGTAGTTTATGATGACTTATTCATTGTACTTTGATTTCACTTCACTGACGTCATTCCTATAGTATGTCGGATAAAAAGTCAAATTCGGATAAAGCTATCTTGCGTTTTATTAGGTTTTTTCAAAGCCTAAGCAAAAAACGACTTTTTTAAACATAGTTCTTTTTGTTTGTTAATTAATCAAAAATTTAACTCTACAACCTAAAAGATTCATTCATACTCCGTATTTATTATAGAATTTTTGGCTCTATTACTACTAATGCTCAATTTTAATGCATACTACAAAAGTGTGTCACCAAAATTGACAAATGACAAGAAACTAACTAAATAAAAAGATTATTATCCATTATTTATTTATCTTATGTCACAATAATATCTACTCATATTTCTCCCAAATTTCTATAGCTTCTAAAGGAATACGTTTCTAGTAGCAAGCAAAGCACCCAAATTTCATCCTAAGTACAGGAATTTATATAAAATTCAAACAATTTCAAACAAATCAAAATTCATATAGTAATTTGTACAAAATTAATTCCCAAAATTAACATATCAATCAATCAACATTTAATTTCCAAAATTAGTGAATTAGGAAAGAAATTTAATCATTCAATCAACATAAAATAATAGATATGTCATAGATTAAACATTCAATCGACATAAAATTAACAAATTGTGTTATTAAAAAAAAAGAAAACAAATTTAGGTCATAAAATTAAACATTCATTCGAAATAAAATTAACCAAAATTAGATAAAACATAAAAGAACTTTTTTATGGTTGAGATTTTATGACCTAATTTATTAATTAAACATCCTCTAATAAAAAGAGCCCATAATAAGTTAAAAATTGGTTTTGTAAATGGTGAACTAAATGTACAGAAAATAATCTACAGTACTAAATTAGTAAGTGAGCAGTCTACCACCCACAACTTTAGATTGCTATAATCACATCCCAAACAATTAAAAAAACAAAAGTAAATTACTATTTAGCCCACCTATTTGTACAGGTGTAGTGGTGAATTGAAGAGTTTTATCACAGAGGCAAAATAGTCATTTTACATGATTTTATTTACTATTTCGTGTTCTTTTTAGTCCTACTCACAACAAATAACATGTATTTGGGTGAAGAAGAATATATAGTTGGATTCCCACCCCAAAAAAAAAAAAACTGGTGGTGCACCACTAATTAAATACTAGTCAAATACGCCTTGTAGCCTATTTCGGATAAGATTTTGGTTTGGTTAATTATAATAATTATAAAATATAAGGATATAAAATTTTAATTTAATCATGGAGGCCTAAGAACACAATGACATCTTCAGCTTATATAGCAAATATGTTGCATCATCAAAATCATCATAGTCACTTGAATAAGACTTCAAGTTAGCTTAACAACTGAAACCCGATGAGCGGTGATCAAATATCACATAGTAGGTATCTAAAACCTTCAAAAGCAAAACATGAAAATCTGTGGAAATTAATCCCGTTAGAGTTGGCACCTGAAACACGTAAAAAGAAGCCTATTGAATTTAACTATAACTGATACTCAATATTGAATTTAAGAATCGTTAGTTAAATGTCATCATTAAACTTATAATGGTCTCATGATTTGTTTGTCATCTTTTCTTTAGTGATGGAATTTTGATATTTTTAATTTGGTTGTGATTGAAATATGTCTTGGGATCCATCTCTTTCTGTATTTGATTTGTTTGGACTGGGATGGAAACACTTTGATGTGTTCATTTTAGTTGTCATTATTATATAGTACATGTTACTACAATCACAAATTCTTCCATTTTTGTCTTATAAAGAAATGTTATCAATTTTAATAATCTAAATCTAAAACAGTTTTATTATGTAATATATTAAGATCATTTATGATTAATTTATTAATTTTTAATTATTGAAAATCAAATAGGCGATGTTTGTGATTGGAGGTAATAATAAGCTAATACATAAATAATAGGCGAGCGTCACGTGTATGCCTGCGATAAGCTTTGAATTGATTAATGAAATAAAGAATAAGGGTGTCGAAAAGTATATGAGCCACGTCATCTGTGATAATCAAAAGATTGCTTCGAATTGAAACAATAGTGAGTTTATAAGTATTATCGGCTAACCCATGATAGATAAAGAAAGCTTAGATAATATAATAATTGTTTTAATTTATTTCGTTATATTTAAGAGTTCGAGAAATATAAAATGATTGTGTATGACATGGAAACATAGGTTAGACAGAAGTGGATGTTAATTCCACGCATCAAGTATCCAGTTGACCAACCATACGATATTTTTAGCACAAATCATCGATCCACCATGTAAAATGCACCGTCGATAAACCAAAATGCATGACTTTAGCATACCTACATACATGGAGTCGAGTTGGGATTATATTAAAAAGGATGGCCAGATTATCGTAGTATTTTTGAAGCATTTGTTATGGGATCTTTAGAGATAAATTGCGGGACGTCATATTTGGTCGGGGGGTGAGAACTTTATTTTAAATCATTTCAATAGGGAATTACGTGAGCACATTATTTCTGACACATGTAGCGTATTGAAGAGGATAAGGTCTTTGATGCTTACTTGTTCAATTAACTTTTTATCGATTGAAATTTATAGATGTGAGTTGGGGATTATATTGGAGAAAATATTATGTTAGGGAATGTACGGATGAGGAGTGTCTAGTGGAGTTTGTGTGTGGGTGGGGATGGGTTGGGGTGGGGTCATGTGGTCGGTTAGTGGTGGGGGCACGTCACATAGAAGTTGAAGACAATTTCCTATTGCATATCGCTTTGATATATTATTGACTTCACCTAGCACTGAGACCTCAGTTCACGATATGTTAATCGATTGTGGTCACATGGTCCTTTGTGATTAGCTTTTGTTTGGGGTTGTGGCCAGGGTTGTTCTATATTTTTATTTGTTGGTGGAATCATAAATTTTATATAGAAACATGTAGAGATTCAATATTAACTTTCTAATGCTAGCCATTTTACAAATAATGAAATAATTTTATACCACTATTATGTGATATTTTATTATTACTTTAACAATCGCTAAGCGGGGGCCAAAGGCAGCGTCTGGAAATGCCGGCAAATCTGTTGTCGATTGAAGCGGGATGGAGTCGGGAAGAAAATCGGCCTTTTTATGCGTCTCTAATCAATACCCGTCTCCATCGACTCAAAGCCAAGCCAGCATAATTTGGGCTTGACGCGCTCCGACTGTCTCCCGAAAGAACCGACTCGAACCCGTCTCGAAAGAACCCGACTCTGACCCGTCTCCACGTAACCCGACTCAGCCGACTCCAAATAACCCGGCTTCTGGCAAGATGTCATTGGCTTAGGCTCGTATAACCGACTCCAAACCGACTCCATGTACACCGACTCGAGCCGACTCCGTATACGGAGCTCGAACCCGACTCCACGCTTCTCATGATTTGAGCCAGTCTCCGTTCCACATAAATACAATCCGACTTCAATCCGACTCCACCGTTCGAGACCCGATGCCAAGAATTCAAGATCCGTCTCGACGGTGTCGTCCGGCGCCCGCCTGCGTTTCGCGGCCGATTGCTGCGGTCGCAGCAGAACGCGGCACCAAAAGCCATCAAATCAAAATAAATATAAGATTCGATTCATCATTTCATACAAACAAATGTAAAATACTCAATTGAAACGTAAAAATATAGCAATTCATGAAACAAATACATATTAAACATCAAACATATTAAACATCATATTCATATATAAACATCAAACATTAATTCATATAAACATCAAACGTATTAAACATTCTATTCATATAAACATCAAACATTAATTTATATAAAACATCAAACATTCAACCTAAAATTAAAATAAAATACGAATTACATATTTGAAAGATATAGTATTTACTACAACAAAAGTAACAAATATAAATTAGAAATATATTTACAAATATAAATTAGATACAAAATAAAAAAGTGAATAAAGTATTAATAATTACCTCTTTTAAAGTCACCTACAAGAATAAATCAAATTTAATATTTATTGACAAATAAAATTATGAAAATAGAGTAAATAACATAAAATAAAATAAAAGATTATATTATATTTGTGGATTTGGAAAAAAAAATGGTTGGAATAAGTGATAATGTAGCAGAGATATATATAGAAAATAAATTTGAATCATCTCCGTCCGTCTCCATTTGAAAGTAGCTTTTTTAAATTTACCTCAATTTTGTATTAAGCGGGGGAAATATGGAGTTGAAAACTTCGTCTCCGTCCGTCTCCATTTTGGACACCCGTCTCCATCTGTCCGTGCGGAAAAAGATTGCGAGAAATTTATTTGGCTTGATCTCGCGTTCCGTCTCTTTCCCGACTACATAGGCGTCTGCGAGAAAAAAAAAAAAGATACGGAGTTTTGCAGGCAAACTCCATCATAAACAATATGAAGAAACAATAAATACATATCAGTTTTTGAACACAATATCAAGAAGCAATAAATACAAAATACCTTTACTAAAATAATTGTGCATTTCAATATGAAGTTTAATACAAAGTTGCGAATTACTATATGAAAAGCATGGCTTAAAATATTTGATTATTAATTGTCTTCGAGGAGTTGTCTTCCTACGTCATCGTCATGAAACAGCGTTCGGGGATAGTACGACTAGTAATCGAACCATCTCCGCTGATCGGATACCATCGTTCTCCTCTTCAACAATAACAAAAACGCCCGGTTCAACAACGGCAACGTCATTGATTAAATCAATAGGAACAGGAGGAGGTTGTTGTTCTTCTTGGAAGATATCTTCAGTATCCAAAGCGGAGACATCCACATTTTGCATATGAGTCCAATCGACTCGACTTCTCGCGTTCGATTTCATTGCGACACACGGCTATGTCTCGAGTGTTACATAACGGAGATAGTATACTTGTTGTGCCTGGGATGCTAGGATAAACGGGTCGTCTTTAGAACCTCTTCTTTTGTGTTTGATTTGAACCATTCCATTCTTTTGGATACACTTGCATCCACTTTCTAGTCAAACCATAAACATTTTGAAGAAGGGCAACTTGATGTCTAAATAGAAATCCGCCGTCTGATAACTCCCAAATCTCCTACAAGACACCATAGTAGTCAACATGATCATCATCTTGGTAGCATGTAGATCCTTGACCTGGCTTGTTATTGTAAGTGCTTTTATTACCCAGCCATGCCTAATATCAAATAGTACCCGTTGATGTAGTACCTTTTATACCTTTTTGATTTACGGTGCAAGACCCTAATAAGAATTCTCGGTGTCGATGTGTGTCCCATATTATTCGATACATACTTTTGGAAACCATTCGGTGAAATTGGCCCAGTAGCGTCCGATTTCTGCATGCGTGCGTCGCCGAGTTCCTTCATTGAACCCGATCATGGTAGATCTAAAATAAGCGTTATACGTTTAAGTTAACTATTATATCACATAAGGTGATTAATTGAAATGCTAAATATACACTTAATAGAAAGAGTTTCATGTATGAGCGTATTGCATAGAATATACACATGGCCGGTGTTGTATAGTTCTTCCGTCCAATATCATGCTTGACACAAAGCGTGCCGTCTTGAGTGAAACAATGGCAAGCGAGTTGGGTCATCCATCCGGTCAGGCTATCGTGCCTCTTGGTCGGAATTTAGGATTCGTTTCAATCCCTTCCTCGAAATTACATTGAACAAAGTTTGGAAACCTCTTTGACCAAATATGCCTCGCATGTGACCGCCAATAACGTGCCTTTTGCCGTACCAATTTCTTCAATGCCCCTAAATATCTACAAACATTTGTAAGGTTAGTTAGATGAGTAAATATGAAATAGTATGAAAATACAATAAAGTGAAAAACTCACGACTCGAAAGGGTACATCCATCTATACTGCACGGGACCTCCATTTAAAGCTTCATATGGCAAATGTATCGGTAGGTGTTCCATTACATCAAAAAAGCGAATTAGGAATATCTTCTCCATGCTAAATTATCTCAACAATAATGCGCCCAAAAGGTACTCCACACGTTCCACATTTAGAGTTGCTGCTGACATATCGCGAAAGAAATAACACCACTCTGTGATTGTTTCCCATATGGGATTGGGCAGGAGATGACGGAGTGCTACAGGAAGTAACCGTTGGACAATAATATGAACATCATGACTTTTTAGTCCGCTAAAGTTCACATTTCTTGCACATCTTGCAATGTTTGAAGCGTATCCATCGGGTAATTGTAGACGGGACAACCATTCCACAGAAATCTTTTACGTTGCACGGGGTTCAAAGTATAAGTCGCTTTTTGGTTTTATATTTCCTCCCGCTGACATCCAGCGTATACGACTCACGGTCTCGAGCAATGAGTGCGAATGTCGGCACAAACGTTCATTATCTTCGTCTTCCCGGGAACATCCATTACGATTATATAATAAATTTTCACCATTGTTCTTTTCGTGTGCATGAAGTCGATGTTATTAATGCGATTTTTTATTGCCGGCCAATAACTCAACTCTGGCTCTCGCACCACTTACACGGTTGTATTTGAGCGGTATACCCGGTGATCATAGTGCAGATATTTACCTTTACGAACATCGGATCCAGCACACACATGCGCAAATATACTCGGCTCCATCAAGTCGTTCTTTACGGTGCAAGTGCGGATAAATGTGTCCCTTTAAAGGAATTTTTTGCATTCTAAAAGGATGTCCCTATAGGCGAGGGAAAGGGCGGTGGCAATCAGACCAACAAATGTTTTGAGCTTCTCTTAGAGTCAATCTTGCGGTATTTTCCATACAATGCAGACAAGCTAACTTCCCGTGTGTGCTCCAGCAGATAACATTCCATATGCGGAAATCGCTAATCGTCCATAAAACAACCCGTGGCTTGAAATTTTTTTCATTTTGATGCATCGAATGTCTCGATACGGTATTCTACAACTCCTTGACTCATCAATCAAAGATTAGAGGAAAACATCAATATCTCTCCGAATTTTGGCGAGGTAAAATTAGAATAAGAACATATATAGTTCCTTCATGCACAATCTACATTAAATTATATACCGATTGATCTGGCCAAGAGGAATATTGGCGCCCAAACTTGCCAAATGGGCTAAAACCGGCTATAATACAAACTTGATGCGAACATTTCTGCGCTGTGAAAATCTTTGGATATGTTGCGTCAAAGGTGCTTCCGCGGCACCATCCCTGGAATGATCATCCATCGGGCTCTTGTTTGTGTACGGCGGTGCCATGTCGTATCTTTTGTTGTTTTCATGACATATATAAGCATTGAAACGCGGACCTAGTGGTAAAATTACACCAAAACCTTTCGTGCAATGCGCTTCACGTTGTCCATCCTTCTTGGCTCGTATCTACTCTCCCATAGCCGGGCCTGAGGTCCAACATTCGGTCTCTTTGTAAAATAACATGCAATTATTGACTGACATGTATTTTTGTTTGGGCAAACGGAGAATTGACAATCTTTTTGCCTCGCCAAAATCATCAGCGTTATGTTCTCCCCGTTATTCGAGATCTGGCGCTGATAATGAAACCTACATTGAAGCTATCTGCTGACGATTGCGACTCGGACTTGGACCTAACCAGTTGAGTAGTAATGGATAACTTTGTAAATTGATTGCCACCATCCATAGCAATTTGGTTTATAGCCTCAATAGTCGTATTAGTATGCTTTCCTCCCATTTGGTTCTTCTACAACCCGGTGGTAGAAAATCCCCCAAATTCAAACGTACTCTCACCGATGCATTAGTTCAAACCATCTTCAACCATATGCATATCTTTTGATTCTCCTGAAATCCGATATTAGCGGTGAATTCTGATCGCTGATAACTATAATTCACCGGAGAAACAAATCGAGGGAGCAAAATTCTCACCATGATAGACCCGTAATGGAATATCCCTCAACAAAACTATTACTAATCAAATGTAACTCAACTTCACTTTCATCCTTTGCATTTCTATTTTGACACCTCCGACACGGACATCTTATCCGACAATATGATTGGCCAAGAATGATTTTTCTGCAGCATCATAGAATTCCAATACTTACTCATATATTCTTACATCCAGAAGCCTTTATTATCACAGCATTGCTTGATTAATATACATCAAGAACGATCTTGGAAATACATTGGCAACTAAATGTATTGAAGTAGAAATTGGGTTACTTACTAAATATTGAAGAAATTAGTGGAATGACGTACATAACTTTAAAAACTTAGGTTATATTGGTGATTGATAGAATATCACTAACAATTAGGAGAAAATCTTCAATTTAAATTTGTGGATGATAGTGTTCTTTGGTGGGGTGGTTTTGGTAGAGGAGCATTTTTTTTTTTTTGGGTTGAGGGGTGTTTTTTTATAGTGTTTTTGTGGATGATAGTGTTTCTAATCTGTTCTGTTTTTTAAAGTTATTGCAGAACAATTAGTGACGGGATGGAGACGGGATGGAGTCGGGTATTTAAATAATGTTTAAATATAATAATAATACCTATGGAGACGGTATGGAGTCGGCTTTATTTTTAAAGTTATTGGAGACAGGATGGAGTCGGGTATGTAAATAATGTTTAAATGGAGACAGTATGGAGACAGGGTAAAAATGGAGACGGGATGGAGACGGGCCCGTCTCCATACCGTCTCTTAAATGGAGACAGTATGGAGACGGGGTAAAAATGGAGACGGGCCGTCTCGTCCCGTCTCATTTTGTCCAATATTTAATGGTTTTTCACAATTTTTGATTCACGATTGTTAAATTGGAGATATTATATTTGAAAATAATATTAGTGGAATATCATATTTGTAAATAATATTGAATTAGTGGATATGTATACATACAATGTGATATGTTACGTTTTCCGACATATCACATGTAAAGTATAGAGTTGCAACCTCTCATCTATATTAACGTGTGATGGGTCATTAGTGAAGAACAAAGATCTTATAATATACATCATACTTGCATGTAATGTAATCATAGTATATGTGATTATGATTGTGTTATAACATAATATACGACAATATATAACATGTTATTAGTTATGATTGATTTAAAACATATAATATACTTCATATAGAATAAATTAATGATTTTTGTTAAACCAATGCAAGCACCGTATGTAGATGGGGTTGCAATAGCACTTTAGAATGTGAAAGTACGAATTTTTAAATAAATCACGACTAAAAAGCCGACTCAAAAGTATTCCATTTCTTCCACCCGTCTCAGATTCTGTCTCAGCTGGGTAAATTTTCATACCCATCTCAGCGACTCCATCTTTTGTCTCCATTTAAATTACCCCGTCTCCATTCCGTCTCCATCGGGTAATTTTCATACACCCGTCTCAACCCGACCTTCAATGCATCTCTGAAATCATTTGAACTTTTCTTGAAAAAACCCGAATCACAAATACTTGATTCGACACGCAAGCGAGACACCAAACATAACGAGAACCCGGCCTTGCTTATCTAAAGCATAACCAATAAACAAACAAAACACAACAAATACTTCAATAATAAAATACATAACCGCAATACTAAAATTGCATAACACAATAATTCAATAATAAAGTACATAACACAAATAATTCAAATGTACATAACCTGATAAACACAAAATTGCATAAATACAAGTGTATGCAAATACAATGTATCAATCTAATCCGCCCATATCATCCTGGCCGGCCCATCTTGAGGCTGGGGATGTGGGGAAACCGGTGTGAGGGGCATGTATGCGGGTCTCGGCCGATGCTCCTATTGGGCGGCGTGGCCCGAGGTGGAGTGGTAGTACCATGGTATGATCTAGTCACAGAAGTGGAGCTACCATGGCCAATAGATCATTGGCGGCTACTTTTGTCGGTGCAGTCCACTTTGGAAGAGTTGCCCCTGCTTGCTAACTTCATGACATAAACAAGCCTAGCCAAATCGGCCTCCATTTCTACCTTGAGGCAACTCCTCCTTGTCGGCTTACTTTCAGGCTCCTCGGCCCGAGGGTTACATTTTAACTCCTCTTTCACACGCCTCTTTCTTTCGTTCGCCTCCTCGCGCGGCCACTTTGAGCTCCTCGGGCCAACACCAGCATGCTTGAGGAGGTGGTGGTCTTTGTCATTGGACCATCTACCCGGCAAACTCGTATGTGAACTCTCCTGACACGAGCACGCTTTCCTTGCAATCCACCGGGCCGGCGTCCGTGGAGGTATGAAGTCACCGCGGTGGAAAGCAGCCACGGATCTTTATCCTCCCCGTAGGCCTCGTGGAAGCTCTGCTTGTACTGTTCCTACATTTTGAACACATTCATAATAAGGGCTCGATATTTAAAAAATAAACAATAAAAACGACAACTATTTATAAACTAAACAATTCAAACAAACAAACTATAACAAACTAAATATTGAAACAAACAAAATAAACTATAACAAACTATAACAAGCCTAAACAAAATTTTAAACTATAACAAACGTGTTAAACTAGCAACTGTTCAACTATGAATTCAAATTCCTTAACAATTCAACTATCTGACTAATTCACAACCAACAATTGACAACAAACAATTCCACAATATGCAACTAACAGTTGCCAACCAACGATTCACAACTAGCGATTCTGACAGATTCACCGCTATTCACAACAAGTATGAGACAATCCATAGCAAAGTATTCGCAGCAACTATTCACAACAAGTGTTTATAAACAACACTTCATTCCATAACTATTCACAAACAACTATTTTGTAATCCGCAAACAACGACTATTCACAACATTAACAACTATATCGCTGACTAACTGCAACTATTCACAGCAACTAATCCATAAACAAAAACATATAAATGAACAAACTAATATACTTGCAGATGCCATGTCCACTTGAATTGTAAACTTCGCTGATCTCCTCAGGTATCATTAATCGCTTCTTAATTTGTTCATCTTATTGAGATGCCAGTGGGTGAACCCCTCTTCCAGTCTTAGCCTGCAAAAACACAAATAAAAGCTTTAATTAGATATTCAACACAAATATTTGAATTAAACCAAACAACAATAAAAACAATGTTTCTTTTCCTCGCAACCAACGTTGAGCTGACTTGCTCCCGAGCGGATCTTGCGCTGTCCCCAGCCGCTGGGCGCCCCCGAGCTCGTCAGTCGACTCGCCTATCTCGCGATCCGGCGGTGCTGCGTCACCGTCAATGCCGAATCTGCTCCCAGTGATGGCGGAGGTACAGTATTGCTCATAATCAACTCTAACTTCGCCATCCGGTACCCTGAGAGAAATCTTCCCTGCCATGGGCGTCAAGGGTTTTATAAACTTACGCGCGGTCTCGATCGATTTATGCGGGGTGAACGTCGACCCCGCGTCGCTCTGTCTCGGAAGAACTCCTTCCATCAGGCCGCCCATTTGCATAGCCTAAAGTAAAAAGTAAAGCGTAAAATGTTAGAAAACATAAATAAAAAATATTCAACTGGCTAATAGAATTTAGACAATATTAAGAGACTTACGAATTGTAGCGGATCTACAACTCCAACTTACGCCCGTAGGGGACCATCTAGAGTGGGCGGTCGTCTCTGCCCGCCTGACAGGCGTCTATTTGGCGGCTTGATCGGGTCGTCCCGATCCCGATCCGTCGCTTTCGTCAGCGTCGCTAGGCGTCGAGTCGTATCGGGGCTGGAGTGCTTAAAATCCCATTGAGTATCTGAAGCGGTAGGAAAAGAGAGACTGTAGGCGACCGAACCCGGCGTGTTAGTCTCGAGATAATTGTGCCGGCCCCGTGTGTAACAAGCGATGTCATCTTGAGGCGGTGACTACTATCTGAGAAGGGGCGGTCATCAGAGCTTCATTATCACGAATACCGGAAGTCCTCGGCCTTTTGAAGGTCGGCTTTGCTTGTCATTCTCCGTTCTCTTTCAGTTCATTATTACACACGTACCATCTGCGCAATCAAATTAAAACATTAGAAATATTTTACATCAATAAAAGCAACAACAATTCAACTATTCAAACCATTGACGACAACTAATCAAGCTATTCAACAATTCAACTATTGACTATACAACTATTCAACTATCAACATAATAAAACTATTCAAACTACAACTATATTCAACTATTTAACGGGCGTATAAACTATTCAAATGACAACTAATCAACTATTAGGACTATATTCCTTCAATCAACTATATTAAACTATATTCAACTATTAGGCTATATTAGGCCATATTAGGCTATATTGACTATTCCACTATAAGCTATATTCAACTATTCAACTATATTCAACTATTCAACTATATTCAGCGTATTCAGCATAATATAAACTATTCCAGCGTGACTAATCAACTATTTCAACTATATTAACTACTCGATATAGCTACTCGAATATAACTATTTCAATTTTCATTTCTGATTACCAATTTATAATTATTCAACTATTTGAAATAATGAAATAAACTTAGTCGTAATAATAACTAAAATAATAAACAAATTCGAACATAAATGAATTCAACATAATCAAATAACAAAATTAGAACATAATCCAAATTAGAAGCATAATCAAATAATCAAATAATAACAAAAATTAAACATAATCAAATATTACAAATAATAAACTAAAATTAAACATAATCAAATTACCTTAATCAATTGTAGAGGGGTAGGGGATTTTTTGTGACTTTAAAGAATGTTTCGGGCGGGAGGGTGGGGGGGGGTGGCGGGCGGCGGAACTGTGAGAGGAGGCGATTCGAAGCGGTGGGGTGGTGGTGGGGGCGGGCGCAACTGCTCGGAGGAGGCGTTCGGCGAGTTGCCGGTAGTGGTGGGGTGGCAGGCGTTTCGCGGGGGGATAAATCGATGAAATGGGGAGGGGGCAAATTGTTGTATAGATCGAGAATGGGGAGGGGTTTGGATGGATTTTAGTATTTTAGGAATGGAGACGGGATAGAGACGGGTCTTTTATTTATAATTGTTACCAGTAGGCGGGGAAGAATTCGGTAGATTTTGGAGACGGTATGGAGTCGGGACCTATTTCATTTATTTTATTTTTATATATTTTTTTTAATTTTTTCAATTTCCCGACTCTATCCCGTCTCCAAAACCGACTCCATATAAAGCCCAGTTTGAGTTTTCGGGCCAAGTGAAGACCCGACTCCAAATTTGGAGTCGGGATTTTTCCCCGTCTCTTTTGCCGTGTATTCTAGTAGTGAATATGAAAAATATGAAAAAAGATAAGTGTGAAGCAGTAATATTAATGGGGGGGGGGACCAGAGGACTAATATTATCTTCATTTACTTTCTATTTATTTGATTGTTTAGAACAAGTATTTATTAAGATGATCATGAATTGCTCAATTTTAGGAGAGATAAAAGTTATTAGTAATAGGAAAAAAGAATATTAGGAGACAAAATAAATTTCAATGCAAAAAGTTGCATTGATAAATGAAACAATCACGGATAATAGGAATAATTTTTCTTCGGCGATCAACTTAAATAGAGACGGTGGTAAAATGAAAAATATAAAAATGTAAGAGGATGAATAACTTAATTTTTTAAATAAATAAATAATTTTTTTAGGGGTAAAGGGGGAAGAATACCCCACACTGAATACTCAAAACTACCTTTAGCTCATTTATTTTTCCTTTGATCTGACTTACTAAAAATATAAGTACACATAAAATTGGTTTGAAATGGTACCTGGGTCTAGAAGATGATTCGAATTGATTTGAAAAAATACAATTAAAACTTGAGCGGAAATGAAATAAAATTTTGGCCAGAATAAATTCGAGAAATCGATCCCGAAATAGAATCTAACGGGCTCAGAAATATACATGAATATAAATAATAGCTAAGGACTTGTTAGGTGTAAAATATTTATATTCCCTATATAAAACAGTTGTGTTTCTTCCACTTTTCACGCTATTAGTTACTATATTGCCTTATTATAATATGCTATATTGGGTGGAAAAAATATATTTTAAAATTTTAAAAGGACTCCTATAACAATTCAATAATTAATAAGTACTAAATTTTTTAAAAATTCTATAACAATTCAAACATAATTGAAGTTATCTACTCTCTTATAATATGTTAGAGTTTTATCCTTTCCATAATATACTAATTATCATTATGTTCCTTCATCAAACATCTTGGTCAATTATATAAACAATACTCGACATCTTTTGACACATAAAAATATTTGATATATCTTTGCCTTTGATTTTTTAATTTTTATCATATGATAAGTAAATTCCATTTTAATGCAATGAATTAAAGATCTCTTTCATACTAAAATTTTGCATGATATTATTCTGGTAAAAATAATTTTTCTAATCCAAGGTTAATATTAAGTAATATATATGTAAATTATTACATGGTATTTTTGTATTACATTTCAGCAATTGAAATAAAAAAGTGCCCAAGATTCATTATCACAATACTCATAAAGCCCGATAGATTGTTAAGGTTTAAATTGGATTTTTCCGCGGATTAAATATTAAATTCAAATATTTTATTTTTGTTGTATAATAATTGGTGAACATTATCAAATAATAATATTTTCAATGTACTTTAATATTACCATTAAATTTTATTCAAATCAAAATTATGTTTATCGATAAAAACGTAAAAGTTTTATCAATTTGAAGCACTTAAATCAAGCATGCAATCATTTAATATGGAGGGAGTAATACATTTGAATATTTTATTTCATAAATTTATTTATTTACATTATAATATATATAACATGTTAGTTTTTATGCTTAAATCAAATATTTTATCTATAAACATAGATGCAATAATTAATTAGAGTTCGCTTAAATATCAGAAATTAAAAAAAATTCAATTTTCACTAATTAATTAGAGTTTTATAGCTTCTTTTTAATTGATTAGTAATCGAATTACTAAATAAGAGTATATTTTCATAAGAATACTTATATTAGTTTTCATTACATATAAAATTGGTATCATAGTCTTATTTGAATGGACTTCTTGTGGCCTTTTATATTTAAAATTGTTATTTATGTCAAACTTTTAAAAGTTTCCATATCAAGTAATATTAATTACATATATACTATTGAGATTTAACTTTTTATTAAAAAATTATTGCACAAGATATAGTTTTTAAAGAGGTATGTCATCTTTATTCCATTGATTTTCAATATAATTCATTTGGAGTATTTCACATTCGAACAAGTACATCTAATGTGTGGCCTCTTTGGCTATTTTGCGTGGCTAAAATTGAGAGAATTTCATAAAATATTATTGCAAATATTATTGAGAGAATTTCACTTTCATACATTTGTGCAAATATTATTTGTCGATCATAACTAATCAATTGATATATTTTAACAATAAATAAAATAATATAAGGTGATTTTTATTAAAAGAAAAGTGATATTTTCTAATAATAAATAAAGATTACGTAATGTGCGTCTTTTATTAAACCTTGAAAATGAAGAAGTAGTGGTAGAGGCAAAAACGGTGGTGTATTTACCTCAGCAACCAAAGTCCTCTGATTGCTGTCACGTAGATCAGAGCACTTGTAGAGAGGCTACAGTGTGACTTCCCGGTGCGTTTTCCAGCAACACGCAAATCCCAACCGGGGTATGCCCCGGAAGGGTCTCCGATGCCTAAGTTAGAATGGCGGGGGCCGGGTGCATCAGCGCCCTAAAGGAAAATAAACCGCGACAGCGATATGTGTGAGCGGCGTCGGTAGGCGTAGTTATCTTTGTTATGATTTACTAGCCGGTGGTGACAACCCGATAGCCTTTGAATATTGTATACCGGGTGTTGAAATGTGTCAAGTGTGCCGATGGTGGATTTAAATATGTCATCAGGCGATATTTAAATGTGTAATCGGCGTGTAAATATGTCGCCGGTGATATGTAAATGTGTCATCCGACCGTGTGTAAATAATGGGATAGTGGGCCGTGCCTTTGGAGAGAAAGGAAGAAGGTGTCTACTTTAGTTAAGTGGTGAAAACAATATTTGACTAAACTTTTTTAATATATATATATATATATAAAGCCACTTTTTATTCTTTTTCTTCTAAATTCAATCCGCACTTTCTAGTGATGTTGGGGACTACATATAAGAATAGAGTAGAGATAGCTTGCAATTATTCGATATGAGACGTGTCCGTTTATGCAAATCCATCTAGATGAGAGAGAAGTTAGTGGTTTTCATTATGGTATGTTAGAGTTTGGCGAACACCATCCATGGCTTTCCTCCCCATTCTACCATTTTGAGGCTACATCACGATCCGTTTAGAATCTGTGAAGGCATTATCGCTTTGATATCCATAAACTACATAGTTAAATGAAATCATTGAATAGTTACACAATGGGGACATGTTGAATGTACCTCACCGCCATTATTAATGTTGACCAAATTATTCCTTAACAATCCCCCCTTGGCTTGGGCGTGAGCTCACAGTTCCGCGGCGTAAGGCATATATTTGAAGTGGTGATCGGTATTCCTTTCTCGAGAACATCCGTTTAGTGTGAAGACATCTCATTTCTTTAGGACACCGTCCGTTAGAAACCATCGTTCAATGTATAAAAAGGCATAAGCATTCGTTGGACATACGTCCTTTGGAATATCCGTTCGCGTATAGAGGCATTCATCTTTCGTTGGACATCGTCATTTGGAGCGTTAAGTCCCGTTATATAGAAACCTTCGCCTTTAAGATTTGGACATGCATCCTTTGGAACATACGTTCGATTATATATAGAAGGCATTAAGCGCTTTCATTGGACATAAGCCCTTTGGAACATTCGTTCGATATATAGAGCATACACACCTTTCGTTGGACATACGTCATTCGAACATGCGTTCGGTTTATAGAGGCCTTTCGCGCTTTTCATTTAGACGTATGTCCTTTTTAGGAACCTTTATTCGATTATATAGAGGCATTTTCTATTATGGGACATAGATCATGAACATACGTACAATATATAGAGGCATACGCCTTTGTTGGACATACGTCCTTGAGAACATTCGTTCAGTATATAGAGGCATACACCTTTGTTGGACATCGTCTGTAGAACATTAGATTCGATATATGCCATGAGCATTCGTCTTCCATAGGACATTGCCCTTTGAACATGATAAGTTAGGTATATAGAGGCATCACGCCTTTTTATTGGGACATACGCTATTTGTTTGTTCGTTCTGTATATAGAGGCATCCGCCTTTTGTTGGACATACGTCCTTTGAACATTCGTTCAGTGTATAGAGGCATCCACCTTTTGTTGGACATACGTCCTTTGAACATTCGTTCTGTATATAGAGGCATCCGCCTTTTGTTGGACATACGTCCTTTGGAACATTAAGCTCACGTATATGAGGCCATCGCCTTTGTTGGACATACGTCCTTTGATAATCTTTCAATAGAGACATACGCCCCCTTGAGATGTATAATAATCTATGGTGCTCAAATATTTGCAGATGCTACGGAACATAAAAGCCTGTAGAACAATGTTATTAAATTGTTGTCATTTTGTCTCGATCGGGTGGCTTATTCATTGAATATTACCGATCGAGATATGACAAATACATGATATTTTATTGCCAAATGAAATATTTGGTCTAATGAAGAAACACTACTCTTGATATCCACGATTCTAGTGAAATTCATGGTTAATTTGCCAAAAATAAAGTTTTGAGGGCCAAAATCTAATTTTCCATGAATTTCTTGGCCTAAACCATTTTAAGGGGTCGGAATATATATATACATATATATTTTTTTACTTCCAACTTGAGCGTGTATGGTTGGTAAAGGAGGCTTATTCAGTGCGAACCAATTTCCTGTCTCATTGTTTCTAGTCCGTTTAGGACTCGTTTCTTGTTTAAAACTATTTAAACCTCTTTTCTTCTTATTTCCTCTCTCATATTTCGAGTTTCTCAATTTTTTCCTTAGAAAACTCAACAAAATCTCTATAAAATAATATATCCCCGAAAACAATGATCTTTCATGATACTTACGTCAAAGTATTGATAAGCTGCTTAAGCGTCAAAAGCGGGTAAATAATTCCAATTTAATTTTTCGACAGTTTTTTTCGAACCACTACGATGAAAATTATTTTTTGAGCCACTGGAACTATGTAATTTTTTTTCATATTTTTTCAAAGGCGTACTACGTAAATCTGCCAAATAGCCTCGACTTCGGCGATTTTTGGTAGCCGATCGAGATTTTCTCTAAGTCTTTGATTTCATTTTTTCTTCTTCTTTGACCTTTGTTTTTGCCTTGTTGAATGCGGTATGGATAGCAGCGAGGAGGTCGGCCGATATTCAAACGGTTTCGTCGTCGGGACACTTCTGACGGAGGATCTGAGAAGTCGGGATAATAAAAGAGGGTGGTGCAGCATCCGTGGATGCCGTATTGGATCATTTACCCGACTTTGATTTTACGTTGGGTTTGGGCCAGTCGGGTGTGGTGCCACATCTGTGGATGCCCATTCGATGGGTTTCCGGACTCTGTTTTTCCTTTGTCGGGCTTCATTAGAGCAGTCGGGGCGGAGTTCCACGTCCGTGGGTTCCCGCACCGGTTGTGTTTTTGGACTTTGTTTTCCGCAATCGGTTTCGAATAGAAAATTTTGAGGTGGTTCCGCCATGCAATGGATGCCCCTTGGAGTCTGACTTTGTTTTCACGAGTATTTTTTTTTTCATGGGAGAATCGGAGTGGAGCCACGTCGTGAAAAATTCCCTTCCGTTTCATTCATATGCAAAGTGGGGGTGTTTCCAGCCACATCCACCCAAGATACCCATTTAGATCATTTTTTTGGCTCAGTTATAATCGTTGAGTTTCCCCCAAGAGAAGTAGATGGTGGTTTCATCCTTGGATGCCCCCTAAGATCATGCAAACGACTCTGTTTTCAGCATCAGATCTCCCTCAAGCAAAATCGGAGGCGATACCACATCCGTAGATGCCCCCATTCGATCATTCTATTGATTTTGTTTTCACGTTTAGGAAATCGTAGGTGAATTCGGTGATGTCTTACAACTTCAAGGGACTATCGGATGGTACATATCCATGTCGAAGGGCCTTGAAAGAATTTGGATGATATGAGATCTTGAAGAGAAATTTCTTGAGCCAACACGCACTACTCAACGATACTATCGACCGTGAATATGTTCATCATCGGTTGTGATCCATGCCCGATATTGTGACAACATTGAGGTTAATACTTTGTTTATGTACTTTTCAAGAATTTTTGAGAAATATCTTGAATGAATCGGAGGTGTTGAATGCATTCTCACTTTTTTTCTTGTACATTTATCTCTTATCTTTGTTTTTTAATTTCTCGCACATTTATCTCTTGTACTATCGTTATACTTGTCCCCTTGCATCTTAAGATTTACCTTGGAGCCAAGTAAGTAAGAGGAATTGCTAGAGTTTTTGTACCCTGTTGCCTATTTTGAGACGATTAGGCATTCTAAGCCGATAAATGAGTAGGTATCGCCTTGCTATCTTGGTTTATAAATCATGCTTAGGCATGTTAAGAGTGGTGTTACCTTAATTTATGAGGTTTTATACCACAGTGGCTATCTTGATCTTGAGGAAATGCGCCACTGGCCGTATTCGTAAGGTAAAATAATATCTCTTAGCTAACTTGAGGCGGTTATCACGTCCTAAGTTCTTTAGATGTCGTTGCCTTGTTGTAAGGTCTTTATACATGTTGGCTATTTTGGCGTGATACCCTAAGCTAAGTGAGGTAGATAGCATTCTCTTAGCTATCTTCGTGTCCTTTCTAAGCATCTTGGTTGTAATTGTTTTATATTATAAGGTTTTATACTCACGATGGCTATCTTGAGGCGGTAATGTGCCCTAAGCCGTCGTAAGGCATGTAGCACCCTCTTAGCTATCTTGAGGCGGTAATCATGCCTAGGCGTCTTCGAATTGATATATTATTTATTTTGCATCTTGCCGCTAATAGATATCTTGAATGTCTTAATATCTAAAGCGAAGTAATAAAGGCAACGTCGTGGATATCTTTTTTTTTATTTTGCCTCCCACCTTTGATAAGCTGTCTTCGGATGTGTTAACATCTTTAAACCGTAGTAAAAGGCGAGGTCGTAAATGTCTTTGCGTTGTCATGTCTTGATAGATATCCATGCATTTATCTTGGAACATTATCGTTTCCTAAGCCATCGTGTTTTTTTATTAGGTACTGACTATAGCGAGGCACTATATGTGCCTAAGCGGAGTCTAACTTATCTTTATTATTGTAGGTCATTTTCTCACGGAGACTAATCAGGTTTCATGTGCTCATTTGGTTTGCCATCGGCATAGTAAAATTTCTGATTGTTTGAACTGACATTTCTCATTCCACGATGTATGACCTTTCATATTTTTGATTAGGTTTGTCCGCGATTTAGAGGTTTTGACATCTCTTCTCTTCATATGACCAAGTACGCAGCTTGAAATTTTCGAAGTGTGCATTGTATTTTTGCTTCTTTGATGAGATCTAAGTTCACTCGTAGTGCTTTCGATTATTAACGGTATGGTGGGTGAGTTGATGTCATTGACTTGAGGCAATTTCAAGCTTAGTTCCAAGATGAAGAATGAAATAGTTTATGTTCTCTACTTGGCCGTTGGCTTGAGGATAATTGACTGGAGTAGTGTGGTGTTGGATCCCCAACCTCTCAAAGAACGTTGTTATTTCACGACCTTGAAATTTCTTATCATAGTGAGTCACGATGTGATGAGGCACTCCAAATCTACAAACTATTTGTTTCCATATGAAGACTTCGACATCCGTCTGGTTTGTAATTGTTAGTGATTTAATACGGCCCGACGATGTGATAGTCGATGACTTAATCACGTGACGCTTTTGTTGCCCAGTTTTGTTTTTGGAATGGAGTCAATAGTCAATTCCCCCACGAGCAAATGGATAAAGGAATCGTCACATATGAATTCATTGGTTACTATACAGCGAGTTGGAGAGAGGTATGTTGCGGCTTTGTGTGAGGCAGTATAGCTTCATTCTTGTCTCTCATGGTCACGGCGTGTCACTACTTCGATAGGTGCTTATGATGTACAACTTTTCTCGTAAGGTAGGGTTCTGCGGAATTTTAGAGTACATCCACGCTCTCATTGATCTCCGTAGGATGTGTTAGACTATAACTTCTTCAAATTTGTTTTATAAGTGTTGTAAACGATCTCTATATTCCCCCAAGTTCTCAGCTTAACTTGATAGACTTCCCTTTTGCAGTCATTTCGAACTACCGTCTTGTTGTCGTTGAAAGAAAATTATGATCACTTGACATGGTATCGTACACAACATCGTTGTGTGTAGTCTTGAATTCTAAGTTAAGGAGGTGTAGAATGTGAAAGTCATCCGATACATGTAGTAGCACTCTAGCTCATTTTCCTCCTTTATTAGATGTTAAATCGGCCCAGGTCAAATCTTTGATGATTCCGTCATCGATGATTGAGGATTGCGTGGATGGTCCAATTTTCATCATCCGATGATTTGTGTGTTTTTATTGTCGTTGGGTCTTCTTTTGTAAGTGCACAAGCATTACATTCGAGGACAAAATCTGCGAAGGCCAAACCTTTAATTGAGTGTTGAAAGTCATATTCAATGTGAAACTTTTCTGACTCGATTGTCCATTTGACCCTTCTTCATGACATATTTGTCTTACAAAGTATAATTCTCAATAGTTGATATGTGTAAAGACTATGTACATGATTAGAGTCTCTCCTGGTAAGAGTCATGTTCAATGGTGAATGATGTATGTTCAACATCTTCAGGATCCATCCGGATCTGATAGCAACTTCTGAAAGAATCAAGGAAATCGAAACCTCAAATCATGCTCCATTGGAGTCATTTCCATGGTTGTGAGATTGGTTGTAAGTTCTTTTTTGGTGTTAGAATCCTCAGAAACAATGTCAAATTCAGTTCAATTCGTTTGTCTAAGTCGTTTGTTGCGACTATAGGAACGACGACGTTTGAATTGTCACGAGAGGCGATTTTAGGAGGCATGGGCCCATAAGTCCATGACGAGCAGTCGGTCCCATCCGGGACAACTCCATTCTACAATTTTCTTGTTCCTTACGGGGATGTGTGTGAGATTCCCCTTCCCGCTCACCGTTGGTGAGGTCTCATCTTTCTCTTCTTTCAATGAAGGCTTTGTTCCTCGATCCCGAGGGCCCTCCCTTGTAAGTAAATTCTGTTGCGAAGCACAGTTCCAGTAGAAATCTTCAAGTTCTATTCTTCCACCACCCGAGTTAACCGATTGCCTATTGCTTTCATCTCAACCCAGTAGGCAAAAGAGACTTTCGTAGTCGTAATCCACTCGGCGTTGGAAGTAGCCTTAGAGGTTGGATGGTCTATGTCGGAATGGTGGACAAAGGTTGCTTCTTGTTCATGGGGTGTCGGTGTCCAATTAAAACATTTAACCCGATAAGGGTGCGGTGACTCGTCGGAACTAATGAGTACCATCGACTTCTTTCTAGGTTGTCACACTAGCATAGGTCGGGGTGACCCGACTTTCCATTGATTTTCCTTATTCTCGTCATTTTGATAAAATATCCAAACTAAAATACTCTAATAGGTTGGCCAGTTCAAATCCTTGAATTTGGTACTTGGGATACGTTCGAGTTAACCGCATACGATAGCTAATAAATGCAAAGGCTCTTGAACTCAGGCGGTGAAGCGCCAAATTGTTGAGTAAAAAGCGGTGGTATATTTACCTCGGCTGACAAGTCCCCGATTGCACAATGCATCGGTGAGCGAGCACTTATAGAAGGGCTACCGGGTCTTCTTCAACTTCCCATTGCGTTTTCAGCGACAACACCAAATCCCAACCGAGTATGCCCGGAAGGGTCTCAATGCCTAAGTTAGAACAAGCGGGGAGGCAGTGCGTCGCGCCTAAAGGGAAATAAACACGACTTGATATGTGAGCATTGTCGGGGTAGGCGTGGATATCTTTGTTATGGCGATATTACTTTTAAGCCAGGTGGTGACAACCGATAGCCTATGAATATTGTATACTCGGGTGTTGAAATGTGTCAAGTGTACCGATGGTGATTTAAATATGTCATCCGACGATATTTAAATGTGTCATCCGACTGTGTGTAAATATTGGGATGGTGTAGAACCCGACTGCCTTTGGAGAGAAAGGAAGAAGGTGTCTACTTTGGTTAAGTGGTGAAAATAATATTTGACTAAGGCTTTTAATATATAAATATATATACATATATATAAAGCCTTTTATTATTTTCTTCTAATTGATACTTTTATAGTGAAGTTGGGACTCTATATATAAGAATATAGTAGAGATGAAAACTTGCAATTATTCGATATGGGACGTGTCCATTTATACAAGTCATCTAGATGAGAAAGTTAGTGGTTTTTAAATTTATGGTATGTTAGAGAGTTTGGCAATAGCTATCCGTAGGCACTTTCCTCCTCTATTCTACCATTTTAGACTCTACATGTCTGATCGTTTCGAATCTGACAAAGCGTTATAAATTACTTTGATATGCAAACTACATAACAATTAAATGAAATCATTGAATAGTTACCTATGGGGACATGTTGAATGTCCCCTCCTCACCATTATTAATTTTGACCAAATTATTCCTTAACAGTAGTATGGTAATAAGACTTTTAAATTTATTATTAAAATTATATTATTAAAAATTATAAGAGATCATATAATTATGAACAAATGAATTATAATATAAATCAAAAGTGTAACTTATAAATTTAAATAAATAATTAATTACTTTATTTATTATCTTAGTTTAATTGTTTGAAAGCATAAATCTTTACGTGCTGACTACGGTACATTTTACTAGTATGATCAAAATAGCTAAGTTAAGCGAGTGATTTTTTGAGTCAAGGTAGCCGACTTTCGAGCCCAAATTGTCTATTCAATCGGAATCACTTCTGAATTATTAAACCGGGTTATGGGTGTTTTTCAGATTACCTATTTATTAACAACACTACTCACCATTCATGTTAATTATAATGTACTCCACAATTCACTTTAATTGTTATTTGACTTTTGAAATTGAACTTTGACCATCAATTAGTAATTATTCATTATTCTAAAAAATATAAAATTTATATAATTGTATTTGTATTAAAATACTTTCATAATATTAATTTTAAATTTTTTAATAATATAATTAAGAAATGGCGAAGATCAAAATTTATAAAATCAGGTAAAATGGATCGAAGATACTATATATATTTATATAGAAACAGAGAGTACCCAAGAGGCAAATAGATAGGGCATGAGTTGTGGTCGAATTTAGTTCTAACCCATACACTAAAGGCTAGGTTAGGATTTAGGAAGAATGTACTATGTTTATTCTCTTAAGGCATGGTTCAATGTTTGTTTCCTAACATAGTTTCGGAATGAAAAAATTAAATATTTTAGAAGCATTATAGAAGCGATGTAAAATCTTAAAACTCCGGATAAGTTGTATATACTAAAAATATTAAAACAAATATAAATTTTCAACCTCATTAACAAAATTTAAAATAAAAGAAAACATTTCAATCAATATTTCATAGTTTAAAATACTTGACATAAATTTTATTAAGAAAATTTAGAGTTTGAATAAAATATTTACATGAATAATATTATTTGAAAAATATCTAAAAGTTAAATATGAAGAAATGTTAATATATAATTGTAATGATATCACAAGTCGAAATTTGAAATTGCATGCTATATATATTGAAATTTTTTAGAGTTATAATATAATTAGACTTCTATCTGGTAGAATATATATTCTTAAAATAATAAATTATAATGGGAAATACTTTCGTACCAAAAAAAAAAAAAACTTTCCTACATCGAATTTAAACTTTTTTATCCTTTACATAGCCAAAAATAGAAATCAAACTCATTTTATTCCAAAACTAATTTAAACTCTTTCCAAAAAGACATGAATCTTCAAATCTAGTTACTTTCTCCAAGCAAACATTTATCAAGACATTTTTTATCTTATATGCCAGGCCAGAAGCTGGGCTGTTTGTTATTCTACTTTCTTTTAAAGATGTCCTATAGTATGATATCATTTGTGGTTTCTGTGGATTTCAAGAAAATGATTTGTTGTGCATATATTTTTGTAAACAAAGTTAATCCCCACCGCCCATGAACAAATCTATTTTCTTCTCTTATTTCTTTGAACAAGTGAAGTTCTAATAATGATTTATTTCTTTGAACAAGTGAAGTTCTAATAATATGATTTATGTAGGGAGGAAATTTGGTGGAAATCTTAGAGCTATCTGTGAAGACTTTGCAAAAGAAATAATACAATATGCATGCGAGAAATTACAATGAACAAATTACAACAGCGAGATTACAATGAAATGATTACAACAAAAGCAGCTTAGGATCAATCGTCGAAGCGTTTTCCTTAAAAGCAATTAAACCTCTTCCCAAGCGGTGCTTAGGGCGGCGAGAAGCGTCGTTCCCGAGGATAAAATGACCCAACGATCGACTTCACAAGCACAAGTGAATCGATCGGCGAACGCTGCGAGCGCTTGATGTATCGCGCAGAAGAAAACAAACGAAAGGAGAGAATGGGTGCTCTCAGTTTTTTTCTTTTCTGTAGTGTGTTTTCTTGATTCATATGGAGCTTTTGGATGATTAAGTAGGCAACTTCTTTGCAGACAAAAGCGTTTACGAATTATTATGCAAATAAAAACGGTTTGTAACAGCTAAATGACACTTAACACAATTGATTGTCCATTCTATAACAGCTCTTTTGAATTTTGAATGCAAAATCGAGCTTGACCGGGAGCAAAAGGTGGCCATACGAGCCCTCCTTTCGAACTGCATTGTTCGTGTCCCTTGGTCGGCGCACACGCACTGGCTTTACAATTTCGAGCTCATTTTTCCCAATTTGCACCCTCCCTGGCAGTGGCAGCGTAGACTTTTAGCATAATTAGTCGATCAATTTACTAAGTCACTAAAGACCTCTTGCTTTATTAAGTGAATTTCCAAGCAATCTTACACTTTCCCGTCACGGGATCGCTTATTTTCAAACTTCATGGTTTGTTCCCATCTTTGCACAAGCTCATTGACACACAAATGAGATGCACATTTTGGATTCTGGCAGCTCACAATATCCAACAATTTATTAACCGAGGTTATTTTGTGAACAAATCTATTTTCTTAAGTCTTATTTCTCTGAAAATAGTTTATCAAATTCTAAAAATTAATATCCAGTATTGTATTGTCGATCCGCTATATATTTTCATTATGCAAAGGTTCGTTAGTATTCATTTTTAATTGTTTTTAAAAACAAGGATAAAGAGAATCGAGTTATGATTTATTGAAGTTGAAGAATTACGGAGGAGTTAAGTTTGTGTGGAAAGAAATTATTTGAGAGAATCTTTAAGAGAAATTTTTAATTACAATAATGAAAGAAAATGTTGTTTATTTTTAACTATTTATATGAGGAGTAATATAGTACATTTACCATATTTCTAGTGTAGGAGATTTTTTTATGGAAAGTATTTCCCATTATAATTAATCAATCTCAAATACACAATAATATCTTCATTATCTCCTAATAATAAGGCACTATCATCTAACAAAAATGAAAAAAATACATAAACTAGAGGACAATATAAATATCCAATTATATTAAATAATCGATATAGTTATATTTTAATTTAAATATTCAATTTAGAGAATAGTAATGGAAACATTAGTTTGTTTAATGTCTCCCTAATAACAAAAAATGAAAACTCACGTACTTTCTTTTGAAAATAAAGTAATTTAAAAATTACATTATGTTTGTTTCCATAAATTTTAAAATAGAAACTTTTCGAATGTTTCATAAGAAGCGTTAAAATTTTAATACATACTCTTAAGTCTTAGGAATCAAACCGTCCAAAATGTTCTTATAGTCTGCATAGAAGGGTTGGTAACTATATCACGCGTCTTGATAAATGCATCACGGATCTTTACCACAACTGATAAATGTTCGATCATGTATTGACATACTTGATAAGATCTGATCTCATATCACTATATTTGATAATATTTCAACCTCTAATAACCCACTTTTATATTTGGTGGATCAATTTAGGAGAAATAATTTACTCGATACTAACTTTAGAAAATTTGGTAAAATACTATGAGTCAACACTTAAATTTGCGTATACAATATCTTTTTTATTCGAAAACTATCAATTTTTTGGTATGAAATTACTATTATACCCGTCATTAAATAAACTCCCAACTTCTCTCCCATCCTTCTTCAAAAATTCATTTTTTTCCCCCTTTCAACTCTCTATCTAATCTCTAGATTCTCCCCATTCTCTCTCACAGTTCTTCATTTTTACTTATGCTTAATAACGTTGCGTTAAAAAAAAGAAAAATTTAAAATTTTCGATTCGGTAGTAAGGACCCGGAGATAGTATAAATAATTTCGATAATAATATTATTTATTAAATTATTTAAGCGAATCACATTTATAATTTAGTAGTAATAGCAGAGAACTTGATTCGAGGTTAAGTTAGATGGATTCGATGGATTCGATAGCTCGATTAGCGTGATTTCGGGCACAAACTCGGTCGCGGTTTTTCAAGACTTAGAGCTAAGTTTCACATCTTCCATCCTCGTAAATAAAAACACAAATATCTCCTCCATTCTTGCATGGCGAGAATGCCCCATGGAAGCACAAACAAGAATTTTTCTTCCATTTCTTCACTTTGTTTAAAAAGAACCTCAAGTTGATTATTAAGACTTCCCAACATCTTTCCCTACGATTTGAGGTAAGAAATTAGAGTTTTAATTGATTTTTCATGGTTGACTTTTGGTTGACTTTTTCTATAACTCAATTTTATGTTGGTTCTTAGTATGTTATGGGTTCTATGATGTATACATAGTGAATTCATGACCTAAATTCGTTTAGAGGATATAGGTGGATTGACTTTTTAGTTGGTTGACTTTTTGGGTTGATATTTTATAAGGCTTTAAATGTAGGAGGTTATATTGGGACCTTATTGTAATTTGTTGTGATGTTAAAATGGTGATTTAAAATTGATTAAAGGGAGTTAGGTTAAAAAGTGTTATTTTCAAGTTGAGTTATAATCGATATTTTTGGAGTATAGGTTGTTAATTATGGACTTGAGGTTAATTAAGAATGACATAAAGTTGATTTGAAATGTTAAAAATAATAAGGTGGAATTCTAAGCGGGAGATCGGTGCTAGAAACGCGGTATTGGTAAGATGCTTTGACCTTACTTTCTTGGTGTTTTTTGTTAGGCGTTGATCGTGGAAAGGCGTTCGCGTGATTGTGTCATGAGGATTTTTGTGAAGTAGCTAAGCAGGAGGTAAGTACTTATCTCACGGGTGTTGCTACGTACTTACTTTTAAATTGTGTGAACATGTTATTATGGTATGATTATGTGAGAATGATGTATGTAATTTATTATTATGATTACATGAGAATGACCACATGTAATTGTTGGATGATTATGTGTGATTCATTGTGTAGGACATGATATGATTATGTGATTGCAAATGCAGTAGCGTTGAAGATTGCTTGAGGTAAGTAATAGCCGAACTCCCAACTCGTATTCGATTTACGTGGCCTTGTCGGCCTTGTTGTGATGCAATGGCATTATCGGCACTTACGGTATGTGTTGTGGCCTTGTTGGCGGTTGTGTTTGATTATGATTGTGAGATGAGTAGCTGTGTGCTTGGTTATGGTTTGGGAGTAGAATAGTTGGTTATTGAGAGGTGATGGTTGGAGTTATGTATGACTTTGAGGTGATTTGAGTATCAGGATTGGACCCTAGGTTGGGGTGATCAGGGGTTAGGTGACTCTCCTTCCTTGCGGGATATGAGACGCGATTGGCCTTATACTTCGGTATATGTGCAGTGGTTGATCTATTGTCACTTTGCTGTGTGCATTGTTGATGTTGGCCTTATACCGGTATAAGTGCGGGTGAGAATCTATTGTCACTTTGCTGTGTGCATTGTTGATGTTGGCCTTATACTTCGGTATATGTGCAGTGGGAGATCTATTGTCACTTTGCTATGGGCATTGTTGATGTTGGCCTTATACTACGGTATAAGTGCAGTGATTATTGGCGATTTATCTATCCCTGCAGGTAGACGGATTGAGTATATGCGCATTAGAGGGTGGTATATTTGTGGAGGTGCCTTGAGATAGAAGGTGATGAAGCTAGAGTTATAGTAGTTGTTGAGTCTCTATGATTTCATTACGGATGTTTATTATTGCCTTATTGAGATCTTCTATTATATCTTGACATGTTATGCTGAGGGCCTTCTTTGGAATCTTATTGTATGACTTTATTAGGTAGTCACGGATATATATATACAGTAATTTATTCATGTTGGACTATTATAATATTCCACTGTCTCGTTCGCATGGTAAAGTTCGCCACTGTGTTAAGTGTTCACTAAGGCTTGTGACTTACACCTTTTCGCTATGGGCGGCGTTTTTCGTTTGTGTTAGGTTGACAGACTGACTAGTTGAGCAGGAGAATTTGTTAGAGAGTTTGTTCAGTGGCTAGGTGAGCATCGGGTGGCGGATCCTCACGATCCCCGTTTTGATGCCAGTATCCAAATTGTTTTGATTGTTGTACTTTATTTTCAAACTTTAGCCTTGTCGGCGAATTATTTTGTAATGCGAATCACAGTATTTATTCTCCGTTGTAGCATTCTTGTCTTTTGGGATATGTTGTATATATGGTGTCGGTTGGTTATATATTGTAATAACTTTTATTCGTTAAAAAAAAAAAAAAATTAAAATTTTAAGAGTCGGTGGTGGGACCGGAGATAGTATAAATAATTTCGATGATAATATTATTTAAGTAAATTGTTTAGTAGGAATACATTATAATTTAGTAGTAATAGCGGGGACAATTCGAGGTTAAGTTAGATCGTTAAGTGGATTCGTGCTTCGATTCGCGTGATTTAGGGCCTGACTCTGTGCGGTTTCTTGACTTAAGAGCTAAGTTATCATCTTCACGTCCTTATCACCAAAAATCTAAAATATCTTCTCCATTTTCTTCTTTGTTGGCCGAGATCCCCTTGGAGCACCAAGCCAAAATTTTTCTTAAAATCCTTTGTTGCATATAAAGATCCTCAAGTCGATTATTAAGGTTTTCAACGTCTTCCCCTACGATTTTTGAGGTAAGAAAATAAGCGTTTTAGTTGGTACGAGGGTTGACTTTTGGATGACTTTTTACGTAATTCAATTTTATGATGAATCTTAGTTTGTTATGGATGCTATGATGCCATATAAGTGATGAATTCATGACTTAGAGGTCGTTTGAGAGGATGTTATGGGCGAGTTGACTTTTAGGTTTCGGTTGACTTTTGGGGGTTGATATTTTTATAAGACTTTAAATGTAATACGGAGTTTAATTGGGACCTTATTGTAGTTGTTTGTAGTGTTCAAAATGGTGATTTAAAATTGATTAAAAGGCGATTAGGTTGAGAAAAAGTGTTATTTTTCAAGTTGAGTTGTAAAATGATATTTTGGAGTATAGGTTCTTAATTACAGACTTGAGGGTTAATTAGAATGACTTATAAGTTGATTTGAAATGTTAAATAATAAAGGTGGAATTCGCGGGAGCTCGATTGGGTTGTGTCCGATGAGATTATTGATTTGTTGTTTTATCGAGTCATTTTAGACCGTTTAGAATAGTTCCACTTAAAGTTGGTAGCGTGTCTTCTAGCGGAGGTGAGGCCTTATCTCGTGGGTGTTACTTTCACGTCTTTACTTTTAAATTGTGTGAACTATGTTATTGGGAATGCGATTATGTGAGAATCATGTACATGTCATTTGTGTTATGATTACGTGAGAATGATATACATAATTGTTGTATGATTATGTGTGATTCATTTTGTGTGAGCTATGATATGATTAGGTGATTATGATACGTAGGCGTTGAAGATTGCTGGAGGTAAGTAATAGCTTGAACTCCCAACTTATATTTCTGTACTCTGTGGCCTTGTCGGCACTATGATATATTCTGTGGCCTTGTCGGCACTTATGTTTTTCTGTGGCCTTGTCGGCGGTTGTGATTGATTATGATTGTGAGATGCTTAGCTATGTGCTTGGATATTGTTTGGGAGTAGAATAGTTGGTTTTGAGAGGTGATAGTTAGGAGTTATGTATGACTTGAGGTGACTTGAATGTCGAGTTGACCCTATGTTGGGATAATTAGGGTTAGTGACTCTCATACTTCTGCGGGATATGTAGCTTCAATGGCGCGCCATACGGTATAAAGGCGGAGGTATGACTCTTTGATCAACTTTCTTGTGTGCGTTGTTGAGTGTATTTTATCTGCAGTATAGTTGTGCTTGATTTGGTCTTATACTACGGTATAAGCGGTATAATCTTATGATCCACTTCTTGTGTGCATTGTCGGTGTGGCCATACTCTGGTATAGGCATGCGGTTGGGCCTTATACTTCGATATAAGAGGTGTTTATTAGCGGTTGATCCGTTCCTGCGATGGAAAGCGGATTGAGTATGCGCGTTAGAGGGTGTGAGTATATTGTGGAGATATGAGAGATAGAAGGTGATGACTAGAGTTATAGTCGTTGTTGAGTCTCTATGATTTCATTCTGGGTGTTTGTGTGCCTTATTGAGACCTTCTATTATATCTTGACATGTTATGCCTGAGACCTTCTTTGGAATCTTATTGTATGACTTTATTAGGTAGTCCTGGATATATATATACGTAATTTATTCATGTTGGGCTATTATAATATTGTTATGCAGCTCGTTCCGTTTGGTAAAGTTCACCCCCCGTGTTAAGTTTTCACTAAAAAGACCGCGGCTTACACCCCTTTATTATAGGCGGCATTTTCATTGTGCCGGGGTTATTGATTGACTAGTTGAGCCGAGTACGTTGGAGAGATTGTTTTGGTATTTAGATGGCGTCGAATTAGCGAGGAGGATCCTCTCTGATTTTGATGTGTTGTCAAGCTGTTTTTGATTGATGTGCTATTTTCAAACTTTAGCCTTGTGGCGTTATTTTCTTTTGATCTCTGGGTATTTATTCTCCGTTTACCATTCTTGTTTATTTAGGATATATTGTATATATATATATATATATATATAGTGTTAGTTGGTTAGATATCACGATGGATTGTAAAATTTTAAGCGTGACTTCTTGCAGGAATATTAAATGTAATCAAATTTTTGGGTGACGAGTAGTTTTTAAAGGCGGAGTGGAGTCATTAGTTTGGTGATTACGGTGTTCGGATGACTCTACTTTCCGGTATTCGTCTGAATATCACCAGTGGTTGTAAAATTTCGCTGTTATTATTATTTTTGAGAATATTATTGGAGAGAAATCAAATTTTGGATGAAATGAGTAATTTTTAAATTAGTCGTCCATCGGTTTGGTGACTACGTGTTCAGTTATAATGATTCGCTCGGGCGGCCGACTGGGCGGGTGATTCTATTTTACAATTCTAAATTCCGTAATAACCATTACGATTTGGGAATTTTTGGATTCTTTTTGCTAACTTGATTAGGCTCGTGTTAATTTGATATTGTAGTATATTTAACAAATCTAGGATTTATATACTTTATTTTTTCATAAAATTTTAATTTTGAGGCTAAATGTGTGTTGTATATTTGTTAATATCTTCAAGATTTTATTGTGCTTGAATAAACATTTGTTGACTAATTATGAATACATTATAATCGGTTATAATATATTATGGTATGTTATAATACATAACACATTATCATGCATTATATTTTATTATATTACTATAATTATGCGTTATAGTTTGAAATACTAATAATACGAGAATAAGACAATGTCTGATTGAACTATGTAGAATAATAATTTTTTATTATCTGATATAATTACTCTCTATTTACAAGGCCGTCTAGTAGTAATTGGGGCCCTGTGCTTAGATACAAAATGAGGCCTTTTATTAATTTTTTTGGCGATGATAGTAAAACAATGTCATATAAATTTAAAAATTAGTTTAAATTCGATAGACTATTTGAATATTTATTGGAAAGTTGTTGCCAAAAATAAAACATTCGTTGGAATTGAAGGAAGAAAAAAAAAAGATTGGGACTTTTAAGAATTTACATGCATCAAATATTCAAATTGATGAATGATGAGAAATTAGACAATTGATTGCTATAACCTATGATCTTGTCATTTAATTGGTGATTCACTTCTCTGAGCTTCTACGCTTCTAGGTCTATTTGACTTAATGTCACACTTGACTTGATGCTCTGTTTATACCATTAACGGGGAAAGTGCTATAATATCGAGATTATACATCTAATGGTGTTTAATTCTAGTATAAAAAAGGGTCTATTTGACTTACTTAATTTTCATTTAAAAAAAATTAATACATATGTGTGGGCTAAAAGGTAGAGATTTATTACTCATAACCATTTTGTCTGATATATGAGCCGAGCTTGTCTATTTATACAAGTACAATATAATGTTGATATTGAATATAGAAATTGAAATGATTTATTCATATATGAAGAGTCACGATGTACTAACTCTTGTAAATTTGTCACACTTTGAATGTATACTATTGATCTCGCGTAAATGTTGTTCTTGAATCTACATGTCAAATATGTCATGTTTTAACACGATCCTATGCGGCTAATTCATATTTTACGGTGACAATAAAATATCAAAATTAATACAATGTACTATAATTGATTATAATGTGGTATAATTAGTTATAATGAGATAATCTATTTATAATGGATTATATAAATTGCCATTATATTACATGAATTGCCATGACTTCAAAATTAATATAGTGTGTTATATCAGAGTTCTAATATACGACTAATGATCTACAAATCAATCTATGACAACATGTAAAATTATGTCTGAATACTACAAGATTAACATCTCATGACACGAACCTGGAAACAGCAAAACATCACCACACAAGTCAAAATTAAAAGGTTAATATTTTGTTTAAAAAATTCAAATAACAACCTTAAAACACATGAAAATTAATAAACATACAACACATAGAATTACAAATTTATTAAAATATAGTATAGTGAAAACTAACTAACCTGTTTAAATTAACAAAATTTAACCTTGGTTAAAAAAACTCTCAAATCTTCAAATAACAAACATCATTATTTTGCAAAGTATGATGGAGCAACAAACATCATTATTGTTACCCGACACAGAAACGTGATCACTTATTAACGAATTAAGTAGATTACCTTAAATTTTATAACATCAAATTCAGCAATTGGTGTGACTTTGTTGATGGTGTTGACTGTTGAGTGATCTACTCAGATGAAATATAATTTCGTCACATTCCTTCTACTATTTGTACACAAAATTATTACCATGTCAATATGATGATATTTAACTTCGTTCTAACAAATTGCAAGATATTGTAATATCTAACTGACATTGTTACTTCAAATATCTCTTTTATTATATCTGATGTTTGCCACACACAATATAATATTGCAATAATTAATATCCCTAGCTGACACTCTTCAAATATCTTGTTGAATAAGATAATAGTCGTATAATTAATGATTATTTATTATTATTATTAGTAGATAGTCCAGATATAGGCCCGTTAGGTTAATGGTGTATATATTGTGTAAAACATTATTATTTTTGGAATAAGAGTTATTATTCTCTCAACATATCCCTTTTCTTCAAAATATCTCTTTTTATTATATTGCCACAATATATTGCAATAATTGGATTTTCATTCTAGTAGTGGCCCAAGTGATTATGAACAATTGAAATGAAATTACTATCAAATTATAAAAAAGAAAAGTGTAATATATTGTATTATCTTAAAAAAATGTATCATGTCATTGTGATTAAATTCAACCAAAATTTTCTCGAGAAAATTCAACTTTCAATAAATAGTAACATGTCATGGGTGGTGATGGGTGATGGATCTTGAATCAAATATTGTGAGGGACAAAAAACATTGAACCTATTTAAATGAAGATATTGATGAGGGATGGGGTGTAAATTACTTATGATTGCATATTTGTATGGAAAAATCTATCATTTTAAAATTGAGGTCGCACTCTTGATCTTTTTCTAATTCAATCACATTAATGATAATAGATGAGATGGAATACATATGGGGAATTGAGTGTGAGACCCTAGGGTAGAATAGTTACTTTGTTTAACACTCTTGGCGTCTTCTCTTCATCCCTCTACTGGCATATTACGAGTGATCACTGATCCATATGCTCAATCACCTCATGCATTTGTTGTGGTGTGTACTTGAAGGCATATTGAGCCCCATACATCTTATTCATACACTATTTGTTACAGAGAAATTATGCAGATATCAAATGGTTGTCTTTAGTTTTCACAAGGCCCTCACTTTGGATGGTGGAGTATGCTTGGTATCTTGCATGATCTATCAGCATCATCAACAAATTCCAACGATAGATTTTGCCAAATTTTAGTCACCAGACTAGGAGAAATTCAGAGGAAAAAATTAAATTTGTTAGTTACCCAATAGTTGTAGTAGTAAATAGTGTAGTGGTGAACATAAGATGTGTCAAGTGGATGACCACTTTGAACCATAGCTAAACGAGCCGAATTGAACCCGAATATCGGGGTTAGTCAGCTTCGGTGAGCTTGAACCTAAATGTCGATTTGACAGTACTTCAAATATATATCAAAGGCAAAAAGCTCGGCCGAGTTCAAAGCCAGGTAAAGGTTTAAGTTTCGATTCGATTCGACAAGAAAAAGCCGGCTCGAATGCCAAAATTAAAACCAAAAACATCAAATTGAAACAATTAAACCATCAAATTAAAATCTCAAAATTAAAACATAATAGGAATCATAACTCAAATCCTAAAATGAAAAACTAATTAAACCAAAAAACATCAAATTGAAAAAAAAACAAAACAAATATGAATTTAAACCTTTATAAACATACATGCATCTTCAAAGGGTTGTTGAATCTCGAAAAAAATCTAAAGAAGTTGGGGGTGGGGAGGCGGAATTGGGGATTTTAGGAAAATTATAAAGCGGGGAGGAGGGATTGGGGAGGGGGAGAATGGGTGAGCCAACCTTCTTACGGTGGGGGGTCTGGTTTTTTTTAGCGGGAGGGAAATGGGTAAGGATTTCTTTTGGGCTTAATGAAGCACAATATAAAATGAGAGGCGGGTTATTAATGGACCTTTGGTCTATTTAATTAGTAATATTGAGTTGAACCGAGCCGAGACAAATTTGAATCGTTAGGCTCGGTTCGGCGAATAATGAAAATAAAGAGTTCAGCTCTACGTTTGAATCTCGAGTCGAGGCACCAAGGCAGTATTCGAATCAGAATAAAGGCTTTGAGGTTTATATACAAACCCCAAGTCCATATATCACCAAAATGATGGTATGCTTGAACTATTTACTAAGAGCATAAAATGAAAAAAATTGCAGGTAACCCGGGGCATAGCTGAGTGGTTGAGAACTTTGGGGTTGGTGTTGTACTACCTAAAGTCTGCCCGATTGATGAGGTTGGAGCCCAGGGATGTGCTCAGTCTGCTTGGCCGATGGTATATCCTTGATTTACCTCCTCATGATGTCTGCAAGGATTTTGCTTAGCGGCGGGGGCCCCACGATCGAGGGAATGATCGTTTGAAAAAGCTGGGTGGTCGATGAAAAAATGCAAATTTTAAATGGGCCACATTTTTTTATTTTGCTGAGGCCATGACTTAGTTCTTATGTTTGGTGGACATTAGTTTAACGATACGTCGATGCGTTATTTTTCTCTAAGTGCATTAACGAGGAAATATATATCGAAGAAAAGAAATTGATTGAGTATTTAGTCAAATCTTATAAATGAGACTCTTTTGAATACGGTAAGACCAATGCACCGACCATCACTTTGATATGTGATTGCAAAGTCTGAGAAACGTGCTGTTAATGTTAGCTAAGAAACATTAAAAAGCACAAGGAGATAATAGTGTAGGTGTTTGATTAATCAAACTTTATAATATCTCAATAATTTAGTTAGAACCGAATTCAAAGAGGTATATATTGTGGATTTAAAAGTTGACGTATTCGGATGAATACCTTACACAAAAAATAAAATAGCTAAGATGGTCAACTATTTGCCTTAATTATAAGAAAGCCCGCTTCAAATGAATTGCCCATCTTGTTTAATATATTTAAATAATGAAATGAATATTTCATATTGAAATTTTAGATCGGTTTCCCTAAGGCAATCTAATCAATGAAGGCCCGCTAACCGAATGTCCACTTAAGCAATCTTTCGAGCAGAATACTCACGATCTAAACATGTCTATCGAAATCGGGCCTAAGGCCCTGAAACGACTTGATTCGATAACTGAGTAGATACGATGGGGGCAGGGATTGGGCCCCAATACTGTGACGTTTAGACCCACTCAATATTCGGTGGGTATTGGCCCGAGGCTGGTTCGATGCCGGCTAGGCCCCGCATTAACGTGGTACGTTTGTGTAAACGGGACCACGTTACTAACATTAATGGAATTTTACATTATAAGCGTGGTACGTTCCATCAGCGGTACCCACGTTTATATGAAAATCTAACGAAATTCATTCACCAAATCGCGACATTCGCAACATGTCGCGACATTCGCGACATATCGTACATATCAAACTACTGAGAAATAACATATTAAAATGTACGACAAACATAGTTAATAAGCAACACTAGTAACATAAACATTGTTCAAACTTCAACGTACGATAATAATCTAAACTTAAAACCAACAAGTTCAAACATAACATGAAATGTAAATCGTTCAAACATCAAAGTACGTAAATAAAAATATTGTTCAAACTTCAAACACCATAACATCATACATATGAATATATAAACACATTCATTCATGTGTTTCTTCAAATCCTTCTTAGCCCGATCAAAGTCGAGGTATGTCGAAGGGGCGGTGGAGGTGGGCGTCATCAGAGGGGCGGTGGAGGAGGTGGGGCATCGGTGGAGTGCCGGTAGGAGCTTGGGGAAAATGGTGTGCGATCCTACGGAATCGCCGGACATCCAGCCCATATGGATCTCATCGGCGTCATATAGTTCATGAAATCCCTCACCATCACTTGTCGCCCATCGCGTCGACATCCTTGCCTTCGGTTATCTCTGTCTTCATCACATTCACTTCATTCTTCAATGATATGTTCTCACTCGAACAATTTCTTCAAAAGTATCAACTAGGAACTCCATGGTTTCAACATCGGGCCCTCTCGGTTATGCTTAAGGTGGATGCCTCGGTGAGAAATGGATTAGATCTCCTCCCGGCCACGCCGTGCCCAGTACCCTTTATTGGAGCACGCGCCCCGGGCTGCGTCAATTAAAATTCCAAACTTGGTACTTTAACCTCCTCAAATTATTATAAATCTCCCACTTAGAGCATAGCGCCCTATCCCACAAATAAACTGCGATTTAGCAATTGAGGCTTTTCCTACCATGGTATCCTTAACCTATACGACATTCTAAAATAGGAACATTTTTTATTCGCTATGAAATGGGATAAGATAAATGCCATATTGTGGGCATATTTTTATGGTAGAAAATATGTTTCTAGAATAATATGAGGGTAGTTAACCTTCGTATATTGAGAGAGCGCCCAAATGGCGAACATTTGTATTACTTATTAGGATGCGTGGCTTGACTAGTAATTGGGGCTCTAAAATCCACTTGGACGCGCCCCGACACAAACTTCCCATACATTTAAATTGTACTTATAAACTAATTTGGGATTGAGGGCTCTGATTGTTGTTTAGAATCTTAGCACATTCTTCTTGTTTTTATGGGCCAATTCTCGCACCACCTCTGTGGATAATCCTCGAAATACAACTCTGATCAACGTCCGTACTGGTCGTAAAAAATTCACTTTTCAAATCCTCCTCGATTATCATCCCTTGTACACCATTGACATTAAAACGTAAAGTCTATCTTGGTCACCATTATCTATTTCGGCCCCTTCTGATCCATGCCCGTAGACTTATAGAATTGAACTACTATATCCGATACCGTTCGCGACTAAGCATTGAAAATTCCACTTAATTTAGCATCATCTAAATATTAGATAAGGAGTTACCCGTGAATATTTTGATCTCGCTTTCATTGAGTACATTATTTGTCTTGCATTTGTACTCCACTTCAACAACCCAGCGTCACCATTTTGGCCTCATAGAGCTTAACTAGCATTGTTGTTCTTAGTATTGTGGTTCTTAACTTTCCTCGACTATGGGTTGTCACATCCCTATTTACTTAGATGAAGTAAGATTTGTCGCTTGTTTTTCCTCTTGTATGGATGGTTGCCCCTTTTTTTATTGTTTTTGGTGCCATTTTGAAATTGAAGTGTAAATCAACAATAGATTAGTAAATAGAACACTTAAAAGAAGTTTATGGGTTGATGTGATGAATAATTGAAGAAATTTGTAGGTTAATTTTGGTTTGAAAGTTGAAAAATTGTGAAAGTTATGAGATAAAGTTTCAAAAAATCGCGCTTTTCTAACTGTATCGATATAAAGCGTCGATGCCGTTTTGATAAGCGGTACTTACGTTCAACTACATAAAGTTTATTAAGGTATTGAGCTCAGCGTGATACCGTTTTAACCCAAATGGTACACGTTACAATACAAATGGTGAAATTTTGTTCTATTTGAGCGGTGGGGCCGTTTAACTTCAGGTAGAATATTTTATTGGCTTAAGCGTAGTACCGTGAGATAATATTAATTTGCCACATTTAAGTAAAGTATTAGTACCCGTTTATGATGAGGTGGTATGACATTTTAATGACATTTAGAGGTATTAAAAAATGTATACACTTGTCAAATTGAAACAAAATAAATATTTTATTATTAAGCCGTTCATAGTTTATACTCGTACGGGCTAGGAGTTTACATGAGTTTCCTTCAATCAAAATTATACAAACTATACAAATCTAATCATCATAAACTAATTCATCTTCGGATTCTTCTTTGTGTCAGTCTTTTCATCATCTATTGTGTTGCTCTCTTGCGTCTTCCTCATTTTCTTCCTTAATGTCCACTAAGATGGAAATCGAACATGTCTTTTTTCCTTTGGTTCCCTTGATAAAATTCTTTATCTTCGTCTTATTAACAAATAGCCGTCGATCCTTTGTACACTTCAATCGCCCGAGAGCTTGTAAGTCTTGAAACGTCTTTGAGTGTGTGTAACCGCCATGCTAAATGCGGATTCACTAGCTATTGTAGACATAGGTATAAAATATTTCTTTTGCCATCTTAGTCGATACGGAAACAAGGAAGCCACATATCGTCCACCGTTTAATATATCAAAAGATTTTATCATTATATTGACTCAATTCAAAGTTAGTAGTTAAATATTGAGTTAAATCATTAATGTCTTGTGGAAGGCGATTGGATTAGTTTCACCTAATAATTTTCACCCTAATAATTGTAAATCATTTAAGGTGATCATGTTGACTTAGTATTTTTAACTTCCATGAAGACACATTAAAAGTTTGGCACTATTTGAGATATGACTTTACCTTGTCCATACCTTGATTGGTATTTGCTATACATGTTATACATATAAGTTTTAATTCCATCTTTCCATTTCTAAACATCAAAACTCTTTAGTTCGGGATTAAAGGTACTAAAAAGCTTAAGTAATCTGTTTCACATAGAAATTAAATGACTTAATTTAGCGTTAGGGTCTAAGACTATACCAATTGCATATCTTTGTTGGAAATCAATAAGAATTGATTCCCTTTAATTGTGGCGTTGCGACAATTGTGTATCAATTCATTTACCGGTTTGGTTAAATGAGATTACCAGAACTTAGTGTTCACCTTAGTAATTGTATATTACTAGTGTGGGTTCTCATGATAATTTAAGGGGTTATGAAATGGGTGCTAGATCTACTCATTAATCGTTATAATAATAGTAATTGGTCAATTATTATTATTATTATACAACTACTATTATCGAGCCTGAGTGCAGAGATAGGTGAAGTTAATTCATGTATGAAATTAACTACATTTGCTAAATTGAGAGTTGATTGTATTCAACGAATATTCTATTAAATTTCGTTTTGATATAAAATATAAATTGAATGAGCCAATTAATTAATTAGTCAATTAAAGATTAATTAGGTAATTGAATTAAGCTTCGTTAGTAAGCTTGTTGGATTACTATTAACAACTTGTTAGTATTTGATTTTTACTTAGGTTGTTACTTGGTACGCTCATTAACTATTCGGTTGGGCTTTAGGTTTAATTATAATAATATATTAAACCTAATCATTAACCTAATGATTGGTAATGATTTTCAATCATCCAAAAGCCTCCACAAAAATTGGGTAGCCGTGTATGTGCTCTCAAATGGAAAAGAAAAAATTTTGTTTTTCATGAAATGGAATCAAATCCAATATTGTTCTAGCAAACACAAGTGTAGGATTGACCTCTCTCTCACGGTGTGCAACCGACTAGAGCACTACATTTGAAGTGCTCAATGATGTGAGTCAAAGGAGAACCGTGAAAGAATCGTTCGATGAGGCACCAGTGGCATCTCTGTAAGTGCTCTCGTATTCATATAAGTCATTATATGATTTTTAGATTAATTTATATCATTTTGAGGATCCGGGATGTATGAATTTGGTGTTTATCACAAATGAAATTCATACTAGATTCTAACAGTGGCAGCAATACGTAACT
>JADFUC010000640.1:0-41007 GCA_019722365.1 Lithospermum erythrorhizon | reverse complement strand
GTGCTCTGTGGAGGAGGCGGCGTTCGGGTTTTCTGGGGGAGAGGCGTGGCTCAAATGAAAAAATGATTCTGAAATGGTAAGGCGTTTGATTAAAGGTACATAAAACGTCACTGATTCGAAGCACACAATTAAATAATTATTTTAATGTTGTAAAACCATCGTTGAAATATTGCTGCAAGTAGTGTTGAAATTTGTTTAGGTAAATTAAAGGAATCAATAGTATTTGGTCAAGTAATTTGGTAGTATAAATACTCCTCCATTTCTACATAATACATACTAAAAAATTTTCATAAGAGAAGAACATATATATCATTTCGAAAGATTTCATGTTGCTACTGAGCCATTTGATATTTCGATTTTATAACACGCTATCAAGACGATCGCTCTATAAGAAGTTCTTAATTACGTATATTATATATCCTTATCACTTTTGATATTTATTTTGTTATATGTTTTACCTCTATTATAAATAACCCAAGTAATACGTCGCGATTCTATAATTGAAATGATATTATTATTTTATGTTTTAATTCCCTATTATATAACCCAATACGTCAAGATTCTATAACTGCAGCATATTATAGATAATCAGCTATGTCAAGTATTCTATGTAAATCGAGCTATTATTATTTTATGTTTTACCCCTGTTATAGATAACTGGCTATATGTCAAGTATTCTATAACTAGAGCCTATTATAGATAACTGGCTATATGTCAAGTATTCTATAGTCAGAGCGTTTATTATTTATTATTATTGTCGTTACATCAAGTATAGTCGAGTGACCTATAACTAGTAGTTTTTATTATTGTTATTATTTTATTCGCTTCCCAAGTATAAAGAACTAGAAATCACGAGTGATCATAATAGTCGTTTTATTATTTTTATTTTTCTCTTATTATGTAAAAAATAACAATTAAATTTCTATTCTCAAAATATATTATCACCCAACCTATATTATCATTATTCCATTAAAATTTTAACTTAACCGGCAACTAAAATCACATTAAGAAAAAATGCTTATACGAACAAAAGTTATTTCAATTAGAATGATCTAATGTGAGGATCCTAAGTTCTTACTGGGAAGAACTCAAAGAAAGATTTGGATACCTGCAGTTCTTTGCCCGCATCAATCTATTTAACGGAACAAACTGAATTCAAGACTTAAAAGTGTTATTGATTACAACTCTCCCTTATTTAAAATTGTATCACAATTAGAATATTGTGGTAAAATTGTAACCGAAGAGGAAAAATTTAGAAAAAACATTTTCAATCAAGCCATGTATCACAAATATTGTCAAGTAAGAACAATATAGAAATCTAGGAAATATAAAAAATATTCGCACTGGTGCATGCCCTTTTGATGGCAGAAAAAGAATAATGAAGTTCAATAAAAACCATTAGTTACCCCCCATCAAATAAATGGCATTTCCAGTAAATGCAACGAATTTTTAAGGGTCGCAAGCGGCTATGATCATCTGCAGTCGGTGTCGCTGTCAAGGTCAGCAACATTCGCGTCGAGGTCGTGGACGTGGTTTCGTGAATTATAGTACTCAATGTAAATTACCCAAATCGGCTGGCAGTGGTGTGAAAAATTCAAGAAGGTCTATTGAAAAACAATGACAATTTGGTAGTACAGATGCTAAAAGAAAAGCAAATAGTCGTCTGGGCGCAGAACGCCGTAATATCTTTGTGTGCTATTATAAAGCATTTGGTAAGAAAAAGAAAAGTGGAAAAGAAAAGAAGTCAACTTTTAACGAACATGAACCCGGTGATTTATCAGATATCTTCGAAAATAAGCAGAAGGAAACAAATGAAATGAACTTAGATTTTTAAAGAAAATTTGATTAATATGAACTACTTATGTTTGATTAAATTTTTGCCAGTCAATCTTCTTCGTCTCAGACATTATGTGACATTAGTATGTAATGTTTGCTTTATATCTATGAAATAATAATGTTAATTTGTATGTTGTGTCGATTTACTCTCTTAAGTCTTATATCATTACATGTTTCAAAGAAGGCCAACATGAAACCCGCTTTATAATATTTCCATCCCGTACAAAGGGAACAACCCACACAATCCTCAATAAGACATATTTTTAATCGACATCAATCCTACCAGCAAGTAATAATATAATTTCAGTCCTACATCATCAAGAACGCACGCCATGTTCATATTACCAAATGGAACAAAATTTGTCATTAATGACGCTTTCTATTCGTCGTTAAACGACAAGCTTTTAATGGACATATATCGCCGCTGTACGACATCAAACGATAATCATGCAATACGAATACATCCTATCATCGCTTAGTATTTTGGGAAAGAAGAAAATGCTTGTGGTAAACTACCAAAATTACCTTCCTGATTACATTACACTTATATTCTTGAAATTCAATGTAACTTAGTGGCAATAAAAGACAGGATCCCAAACCTGTATTCTCAAGGTACGATCGCTAGCCATCCCGCCTTCAAAAATGATGAGAAAAGTAATCGAAAGTACACACGGTCATCCCTTGAAAGGTTTAAAGATTAATAATGTAAATACGCTAGTTTCGTTTCTCTAGGAAAATTAATAACTAGCAATGCACCATGCACCCCACACCTTAATGACCCGGTGATTTCTCGAAGTAACTAAGGTGATATACGTGACCATCCACCAAATATCCGACCATTCGTGTGATTTTCATGGTATTTAATTTACGATCTAGTAGATGGTCACATGTTTGTTTGTTGTCAAGCCTGGTGATATGACATTTGCAAAGATGTCCTAAGTTCAAACAATAAAATTAAGAGCACACTCGGGATTATACTATAAAGTTAAAGCTGACTATGAATTTACATCCTAATCATTTAATAATTATTGCATGTCAATTGAATTACCGTTGAACATCCCTGCTCTCATGTGCATACACAAAATGGTTTAGCCGAATCATTAATTAAACGCCTTCAAGATATCACACTATCGATACGAGAACAAAATTACCGCTACTATATTTGTGGTCATGCAATTTTACATACCGCATCATTATCACGTGCTTAAGACCAAGTGCTAATCATAAATACAGCTCCATATCAACTGCAATTGGTCAAGAACTGACATTTTCCATTCAAAGATTTTGGTTGTGCAGCTTTACACCAATAGCTCCACCAATGTTAACAACAAAGCATGGGACCTCAAAGCGAGGTTGACATATACGTAGGGCAATGAGCCACCCTATTATTAGATATCTTGAACCTTTAACAGTGATGTTTTTCGTGCAAGGTTTGGCTGATTGTCATTTCGACGTGGATGCTTTTTCTCCTCTAGGAGGAGAAAAGAATGGGGCCGAAAAGCGACATAACGCAGATGCGCCATCTTTATCGTATCAGACTCCGTATAATAACCGCTGGAAGAAAAGTGAAGAAAATTGGGTAACTCTACAAGGCTTAGCAAATCAATCTCGTCTCGATCTATTTATCGATATGAAAAAGAGTGACAAAGTCACATGTACCAGCCTATTAATACTCCTTCTCGTATTGAAATTCCAGCAAAAAACGATGTAGCAAGTATTATCCAAGAACGCCTCGAAGCCATTGCTGCTCAAGGTTCCAAGGATAAAAACTCTCAAAAGACAAGTGGGTAGAAAGATTAATAAGAATGAAAGTGATCTTGATAAGACACTCAAATGATAATGATAAGCCTGCGGATAGAAAAATGTGCTCCTTGAAGAAGCACAAGATAGGAAAACGTAGATCATCGATAATGAAACTGAAAATAAGAACGATCTCTAGATTTCTATCAATTATGTTAATAATAGAAATCTTGGAACCGAAAAATAAGCATATTGATGAAATATTTGCATTTTCATTGTGAAATTATGAATGAAAATGATGATCCCGACCCAAATATGTGGTTGAATGTCAAGGTCGACTCGATTGACTAAAATGGCAAAGACGAATAGATACTCTAATCGAAATCTCTTAAAAATCAAAAAAGTATTTAAATTTATCGTAATTATTCCCGGTTGGGTATGAAACTTGTTGGTTATAAGTGGGTATTTGTGAGAAAACGAAATGAGAAAAACGAGATTGTAAGATACAAGGCTCGTCTTGTTGCACAAGGTTTTTCTCAAAGACCCGGAATTACTATGAAAATTTATTCTCCTCAAGTATCAACATTTTCATTATTTAATAGGTTTCATCTAGATCTAATAATCTTGGATATGCATCTGAGTGGATGTTGTTACAACCTATTTATATGGATCACTTGATAGTGATATATACATGAAAAATCTCGAAGGATTTAAAATGATCAAAACATCTAAACCTCAGGAAACGTATGAAATTAGTTGCAAAAAATCACTTTACGGGTTAAAACAACTGACGAATGCGGTATAACAGCTAAGCGAATATTTACTTAAAGAGGACCAATGGAATAATCCTATTTGTCCTTGTTTTTTATAAAGAAAACAATATTCTGGCGTTTTGTAATCATCGGGCTGCCTATGTCATTTATCTAAATATTATTGAACTAATAACGAAATCAAAGAAGCAATGAATTACTTAAAAGAAGAAAGAATTTGAAATCAAAGATTCATGGAAGTATGTGTTCTCGCTTATTTACAAATTGTATTTTAGAGTATTAAAAAGGTTTAACATGGATAAGTGCAAACCCTTTGGGCAATTCGATGACGGGCGTAACACTTAATATCAGTGCCAGATCCCCTCCACTCCCAAGGAAGAAATGAAGAAGATCTCGCATCAAGCATTCATACCCTCGCAATCGAGCCTTAATGTATCTTTGCTAATCAGACAAGACCGAGTATAGCTTTTTGCGTTGAATTTACTAGCAAAGATTTAGTTCTTTGTCCTACAAAAGAGATATCGAAAGTGGATAAAACATATATTTGATATATTCGAGGTATCCGATCTTTGGTTTGTTTTATCTCTAACAATACAAAAACCCAGCTTTGCTTGGTTACGCAGACAGCAGTTATTTGTCGATCCACATAACGCTAAATCAGCTGCACTGCATGATTTACATTATGTATGACACCGCAATATCCTCGAGACCCCAAAAGTAGACCAGAACAACTTCTTTCAAATCATTAAGTAATAGCTCTTCACGAAACAAAGTTAGAAAGAAATAAGATATTGCTAAGATCAGACACAACATATTCCAAGAGCATCCGTTCACTATTTGATAAGAATCCAACACCTGTATGAAGACAACGCCGTGATGCTATACTCAGATGAAAGAAGGATATGCTCAAAAGTGATAGGACCAAACACATCCCCCCTAAGTTCTTTTCATTCACTCAAGAATCCCAAAGAAACAAGTGAGGTAGATATCCAAAGATATCCGCTCACGCTGATAACGCAGCGCATCTCTTCACAAAGGCTCTTCCGACATCAGTTTTCAAGAAGCACATTCAAAGTATTGGAATGCGTCACTTTCGAGATCTTTGAATAACTACATATGTTTCATTGAGGGGGAGCATACTGTTGTACTCTTTTCCTTATGGGGTTTTTGTCCCACTAGGTTCTCATATGTTTTTTAATCTAGGCAAATATACGCTCCCAAGTAAACAACGATGTATATTTTCAAAAGTGGGGAGCTGTTGTAAACTATTGTTGAAATACGCTAGCAGGTTGAAATTTCTTTAGGTAAATTAGGGAATTGAATAGTATTTGGTATAATTTTGTAGTATAAATACCCCTCCATTTCTACATAATACATACTAAAAAAATTTCATAAGAAAAGAATATATATATCATTTGAGTACTCTGTGTGTTAGTTTAAGCCATTTGATATCCGGTTTTATAACATTTAATAAATAATGAATCGTATGACATATATATAATAAGATTGTTTTAAAACATTAAATAAGAAAACGTCAATGATTCGAAACAAAATATTAAATAATTATTTTAATAAATAATGAACTATGTGAAATGTAATATATAATATTGAAAACATTAAATAAATAAGTGAGTTGGAAGAGTATAAAAAGGTTTCTCAATTCACTTAATTTTATAAAAAAGGCTAAATTTCATACGATCGCCTAAACTACTTAAAAATAATATTTCAAATATCCACATTAGTCCTCTTGGGACACCGAGAGTGATTTTTGGCAATTGAACTTTTGAAAAAAAATCTTTTTGGCACCTGAACTCTAATTTAATAGTTAAACCTAAGGGCAAAATAGGAAAATTATATATATTACACTTCATGGATCATTTTTAAAATAACAAACACTTAATTGGATCAATTTTAATTAATTCAATAAAAACACATCATCTTTAACCTCACCCCACCCCCACCCCTATCACTTCATCAAGGACAATGCTACCTTTCCTCGATAGTTTGCTAAATGATTAAGATATCCAGGTGATGAATATTTTGAACATATCCAATGAAGTCAGCATCGTCCGGCTTCGGCCCATTTTCGCCAGGACCGGTAGATCGACCATCGCTAATGTTCTATCCGACCGACCGGTAAGCCTACCGGATTACTTTCGATCCGGAACCGCCTAATACCTACCGGATGGATACCGATCCCGCTCGAACCGGTTCCGAAGCGGATCTAATCTAAAAATTCCAAATATAAAAAACCTAAATCCCAAATATATCTAAACTAACATCTCAAACCTCAACCAATATTCAACCTCTTTGAGTGACTCAAACTCAACCAATATAGTCGAACATCAAAAGGAACAACTATTCATATTTACCTTTTTAATTTTCCTATTTTGAATTGTGTTCAATATAAGAAATCATAATATTTATTTAAAATTTACGTCACTTCTTTAAAGTGAGGGTAATTAGAAAGGAGTAAAGGGAGAGAGGGGGTTTCAAGTATAACAATATAGAGACAAAGAGGGAGGAAGCCGGGAGGGAGATCAAGTCGCTGTGAAGAAAGTGAGAAAATTGGAGTGGGGCTTTTATGATGACAGAATCTGTAAGAAATTAAGAAATGAACGTATGGGGAGGGCGTTTATATTACGATCTCGGCCGGTTTAATCTGGTTCGATCGATCGGATGTCGGATAAAATAATCTAAACAACTGCTAGCTTAACGGATGGATTAACGGACCGGTTCTACCGGTCCGACACACGGTGGTTTTCGTTACCCGCCTAATAACAAATTCTAATATCCACCAATTGTATGTTCCAAACCTCTATATTCTTCTCCGAACATGTATCAAAAACCTTTGTCATGTAATTATGAAAACCATATCGCATTACATTAAATGGCCTGACCACCACAAACAAATCATTGACAAATTCACTTCCCAAACTTTACAACCAACCCATAAACATTAGCAATCGCAACATCAAAACCTCCTCTCGACACAGTAGGGAAAACATTAACAAAGCTAGCAATAGTGGGTCTAACACCCATTGTCATCATCTTGACAAACTGCCTAATTGCCTTATCAAACCTCATAATGATTGTTTGTGATGACTCTGCTATGGCAATTATTTTAAACATTTCTGCCAGAAATGTGAATTAGACAAATGCGATCGATTTTTCTCGGAGCTTCATATCATTGAAGACCTCGTGCCTCTACCATTCCGCTTCTCGATATTCGGTATCAAGGGCTGGTGACGGTTCGGTCAAGCTTCTCGATACAACCCCGGCCACAAAAGTGATCGCGAGAGATCAGAAAGGTCCGGCCGCGACTTACAAAGTACGTCACTGGGTGATTGGGGAGAGACAATTTAAAATGGATGAGTACCTGTGGAATCTGATTTTTGCATTTATTAAGCATTTAATATCTTTTATGGGATACCCGCCTCATACGTATACGCTTGTCCATACCTGATTGGAAGTTGGAAAGCGACGGGGTTGATTCCTGGCTCAAAACGGCTATAAGTAAAGGTGGTTCCCTTTCTTTTTCGCCTTTTCTCCCCTTCTATCATTTCTTCATGGCAAATACTTAGGAAGAACTTCCCTATTCTTCGTCGTTCTCCGATCAATCTTCACACTTTCGACTACTTGCTCACCCATCTCCGGTAAGTGTTAGTACCTTTCATTCTGAGGAGTTTTTGGGACTCTCCTTCCGGTCGGTCAGACGGTCCTCCACCATCCGCCGAGGGAAGAGATGACGCGAGTTTTCCTACGCTGGGAAACCCCTCTCCGGTGTTCCTCCCGCCTTACCTCCTCACGCCTTTCTCCGGGTGGTGTCTTGGAGGGTTTCAGATCCGCCTGCAGCGAGGCATCAGGGTTTCTTTGAGGCGCAGAATGGAGTTTCCGCCCATCAGCGCGAACTCGCGCCTCACGAGTAATAGTTTTTCCCAAAATTGTTTCTTCCGGCCTCCGGGATTTCACCGGGCGGTGGTCTTTTCCAGCTCAAAGATCGTTGGGGTGGCCTTCTCTCGCTCAATAGCCTTTCTTTAAGACATTACACTATGTCGCCATAACCCGCTGATTGGGTTTTCGAATATCCGATTCATCAACCAAATGGAATCACCAAAGCTCTGGTTTATAAACACTTCAAATCTTTACACGGTAGGTACATCTTGCCTACACAGCTCTTTCTCTCTCGTCGATGTGTTTTTCCTTTTTTAATTTTTTTGCCTATCTAACTCGCTCTTTTCTATCGTGGGCCGAGGCCGCCTCCGACTAATCCAGCCGGCCACCGCAAGCTCCCGACCCCTCGGGCAAGCAGGTCGCTGCTCGCGCTGTGCTTCCCATCAATACGAGGCTACTCCCGGTCCCCGCCTCGAGTCAAGAGCAGTTAAAAGGAAGGCAGATTCCCACCATCATTAGAGATTCCCTTCCCATAAAATTAGATCCATCCCACCTCCCTCCACCAGCCTGGGAGAATACTCTCCATCCCCGACTTCATGTAGACCAGGCCCACCTGGCCGGGACCGGTATACAAAGTCCTCAAATGGCGGGGTGAAACGGTCCAAATCCCAGCGGACTAGTGTATGTGGAGAGTTTCACGTATGGCGCCCGATTCCCATTTTCCCCTTACTAATCTAGTCAAGCCACAAATAACCCGCGCCTCACCGCCAAGTTCACCCCCTGTGACCGGCTTTATATCACGGTCTTCCACTTAATTTGTGGGATCGTTAGGGTGAAACCAAATATGCCCCTGTTTTGTCAATTGTTCACTGTCACGCACACGGGGGTGACTACTCTAACCCGCCAAAGCGGGTGGAACATATTCGCGACAAGCCCTGAGCGTGTCGGCATCTACCGGCATCCTCTATGGCTCCTTTGCTGCGAAAAGCGTTCCCAGCAGACGGTCGACGCAAGGCAACATGAGCCCTAAAGTCACCCAAGATAATTCCCCAAAGAATGCTGAAGACCTTTTCCTACGTACATTTAACTAGTAAATTTTCATTATATGGGGCGCTGGTTTAACCTGCCTATAGTGTCCGTGAATTGACATTATCCTGAAACCCCATGCCTGGGGGTATATATGCTTACCCTCTAACTTTATCTATTTCTCTCTTGTCCGCCTACCGATCTTTCTTTCATTTTTGTTTCGTACCGAATTCTTTTCCTTTCGGCCAGCGGGGCGACACCTTCCTCCCAATACCAGAATTCTAACAGCCTGCTGCAAAGGGGCGGGCAAGGAGCACCTTTAATGGGGCTCTTCCAGGGCCGCCATCAATATTCCCCTATCGGCCGCTGAGCCGGTTTCTTCGCTTCAACCAGACCTACCCACGAGATCCCTTCGGTCACATCATCGAGAAGAGTACCTCGGAGTGGAAACGGCCGGGAGGCGGAGCAGCGCCAATGGACTCTCCTTTGCCCGAGGACCTTCCCCCCAGGGCTGCGTGACCCACCTCCCTCCTCTCATCATGACCTCTCGGCCCCAAGTTTTTATCTAGAAGTTCCTATAGCTATGTTTTGCCGGGGGGGGCAACCTCCAATCCTTCCATGGGCGAGGCCTCTGCAGGGTCCGCAATATGGTATTCATCAGTCGACCACACTGAGGTCTTTAGGATACGCGAAGACTCGATCTGTGTATCTTTTCTTTATTTCTCAACCTTTAGTTTTCTCACTTCTTTCTTTCCTTCCACTCCTAGGTGGGGAATGTTGGTTTTGAGCTGGCGAGGCGGGCTAACAAAATTTCGACTTCTCGTAATTCTGCCTTCAAACATGCCTGGGAGAAGAGGCTTCGCTAGAAAGTGAAGAAATGTAGACTTAAGCGAAGATCTCACTAAGAAGCCATCGTGGATCAAATTTTATCCTCTCTGAGAAGAGGAATTTGAACGAGGAGTACTACCGCATGTAAGAAGTACGGTGGATATCTCTATCGGAAGGTCGAATCTCGCGACGCAGAGTTCCGGTTTCAACTGCCAGATTACCCAGCTCTGTGGGATTAAGGACGCTGCCTTGGCTGAGGTATCTTGCATGAGGGAAGAGGTCAAGGAACTTAGGGAGGAGGTCCAAACTCTGAAAGATGCCGCGACTAACACCAAGCGATACGTGGGTCATGAGAACTACAAACACCATGGAGCTTCTGCACGTTTTATGTCATTATGAGCTCAAGGAGTCCTGGAGTTCAAGTCGCTCTTTCCGCCTGGCCAGGAGCGCTTTCAAAACTTCTCCCGAGTTTGATGCTTGGGGCTAACTCGCCTCTTACTCTGGCCTTCAGCCTTGTCGTTAAGTACAAAGAGAAGTACCGACCTCCCGCTGACGACGCCGGGTTCCGCGAGGACTATGCGGCTCTCGTTCGCCGACTGACCTCGATACTTCATCCAAAGTGATGAAAAGACGCAGTGAGATGCTCCTCTTCCGCAATGCCTTTTCTTCTCGGCCCACTCTTATTTTGTTTATATATCCTACAAATAGGTTTGACAAAACTATTTCGATTTTGTTTGGATATTCATCTATTATGTTTACGTCAGTTTCTAACAATGTTTTATTTATTAACACCGCTATGCATTCCAGCTTATCGCTTTCAATTGCTCTTAACGCTTTCAGATAATTGGTTTTGTTCGTACTCAATTGTTTGAATCGCTTTTCAATTGAATTTTCGCCAGGTGCTTTTATATACATATCGTGCCCCCTCGCAATAATTGCCTTAGCAAAGATAAGTGGAGCCGCTGCGAATTAATATCTTCGTTTGCTCGTTTCTCCGCTCGACTGGATCAATCTTGTGCGAAATGAAGTTGTCTTTTATGAAGTAGACAACAAGATTTATAACCTTGGTTGTATTCGACTGGCTCACGAAGTTGATCAACTCGCTGGTATAGCTCCTTCCTTTCACGGTTAAGTGGGAAAGCCAGAAGTAATTTATTGCTCTGCTCACTAGTTCAAGCAATACGAGATAAAGTTTTGAGGAATAGCTTTATTTATAATTTCGGCTAAGCAAATGATTCATTCTGCTGAACTTACAAAATTCGATATTCTAATGTTTTGCAACCTCGAACATTCGCTAGATATGTTTCCATGATCAAGTCCTTCCAGAGAACTCCAGTTTTTAATAATAAAATACCACAAAGTTTGAGGCGCCAGTCCGGGGCTGGACTCGCTTGCCATTCATCTCTTCCAACTCAGATGCGTCAGTCTAATACATGGCGTACACAATACGGCGTCCTCCTAATTGGGACTAAGTTACTCACGTCATCAGCTACTCAATCAATATAGCTTTTTAACACCAAAGTTTTATACTAAACCCAAGGCGGCCCTTCACCCTTCGGTTGTATGAGCGAGTCATCAGGTGCTTGTATTTATGCATGGTGAATAATGCTTTGTCTCTTAATCCATCAATTTAAATTCTTGCTCCTTTAGGTACGGTAGTTTCATACCGTCAATCCCTCATGCCTCCGTGTAGGCAAGCTTACTCGGGTCAGGACTACTGACCCCATATACTGCCCGAAGGGTCTCGCCGTAGTACGCGGGCGTAAAATGAGGGACCATAGACCCGGTAATTCCTCTTATCCAGAACCTCCTAAGTCTCGCTTGAACAAGATTCTTCTAATCCTTTGAAGATGGTTCCCGGGTTTATTACTCCACCTCGCCATTAGCTCGGGATAATACACGTGGGGCGAATCACGCCTTTGTCGCACTTCTCGTAGAATTCTTGTAACTCGGAGTCAAAACCTGCGGCCCCATTACCAAGATTCGCGTGATGTCGAAACGCAAGGCACTGCTTCCAAGAACCGCATATCATCTCCTTTAATTTCGCTACTGAGCTGCCACCATTTGCTAAAATAGTCCATCGGCCACTAAGACATGCTCCGCCGACTTTTTAAATTTCTTTGGTAATTTTCTCTTCCACTAGGTCTATTCCCCATACATAAAGAAAGCGGAATAGACTGAAAGATGGGAGTCATCAAGCTGGTTGAGATCGTTAGGGAACATTGCCTAAATTTCTAGCATGCCTAACATTTCATGACGTAAGCCCACGTATCCTTGATCACAAGAGTCAAAAGAAAACCGTGCGTGTTACTTTTGTCGCGAGGGATCTCTCGACGCTGTCATGGCCAATTCACCCACTATGTACTTCATACAATACCTCAGATATTTTTATCGGGATACGACAACAGCAGGGGACCCTCAAAAGACTTCCTCAGCATAGCCTCTCCTTCATACATACAAAACCCGAGACTCTCGCCTCGACCTTCGCTTCGCTTGGGTCTCAGAGCTGATCCTTCGAGCAGCACCGCTATCTCAGCCCAACTGGGATTCCTCTAGACCATCTTCGCTGTTCCCTCAGAGGCTCCCTCTCTCGTTTTCTGACCTCCACATAAACCTCTCAGTTCAAAATACGTGACAATCAACTGCCTCGCTTTTTGTGCAAAGTGCATGCGTTCTAAGATAATCGTAGAAATGTCTCGCTAAGTTTACTTTGGCGTACTGACGAGATTCATTTTAATCTCGCACCGCCTCTAACTTCATCCATTATTAGCTTTGAATCCCTACGCACTGCATTCGCTAAACGCCTAAGGATTGTACCAACTCCATCCCCGCCACCGTAGCTTCGTGATTCGGCTCATCATTGTAGTTTCGGTTGAACCGAAAGGTACCCATTTCTACCCCTTTTAGCCCATAGATTGCCAGCCTTCGTCTCTAATTCATTTACTATTTTTGGCTCCATCCACGCATAAGGTCCATCCAAGCATTGATTTTTTGCAATTTCTTTCGGTCCCGCGACTGAGGTGGTCTCGCTGCACATTCAACATTGAACCGCCGTACCGAAGCCACGCTTACTGCTGCTCATATGGGATATATCAAAGTCACTCAATTGACGGCCCACGCGAAATGTAGTCGCCCGGCAGGGAAGTGGACTCTGCTAATACTTTCAGGCTTAGTTTCATGACTCTAAATTCGAAAGCGAGCCTCGAAATATATTTTGAGCTTTGGGTTGGATAATTCTTCTGCCTCTAAATGACGTGGCTCACATAGTAAATTCGGTTGATGCCCCGAGCTCGCGAACCAAGACTGCTAATCGGCCTGGCTCGAGACCGCCAAATATAATCAGAAGTTCTTCCATCTGCTCGTGCAAACATAACAATTTAAAGTGAAAGCGATATTCTTTCTGCCTCGTTGAATGCTTTTAGCACACTCCTCATCCCAAATGGGTTTGCTGCCGCTCGAAATCTCCTTCGCATTTTTGAAAAACGTGGAGTATCCGCTTCCCAACTTCATCCCGCTATCTTCTAGATGTCCATATAACTCCCCGGGCGGCACCATATCTGGGGAGTTCCTCGATCTCGCCGGGTTTCGGTTCGATCTCTTCGCTAATCATCTACCCAAGAAATTCGCCGAAACGACCCCTCGGTGGCATCACTTTCCAAACAACAAACAGCCATACTAAGTAAGAATGCCGCTTCTCTTCGCCTGGCAGCATGCGACTGTGGTAACTCCTCGATCCATCCATAAAGTCGAAGACTTCATGCCCAAAGATCGCCATCCACTAATATTCCCGTGCATCGGGGAGAATGTGGCTTCGGGGAATGCTTTGTTTAGGCTCGTGGAAGGTTAGTACACATTCTCCATTTGTTATTAGACTTCTTTACCAACACGACATCTCAAGCGATCCATTGTGTGGAATCAGAAGCCAGCGAATAGCCTTGGCCTTCAATAGTATTTCAACCTCGCTGCGTATTGCCATGTTCTTCTCATCACTGAAGGTTCACTTCCTTTGCTTGATAGGGACAAACATCGAGTTTACATGCAACCAATGTATTGCTATCTCGGGATCTACCCCCGGCATATCTTCTGGACCCCATGTGAATACATCCACAAACTCCCTGATGAGCGAGACCAGCGCCTCCCCGCGAAGTTCCGGCCCAACTTCGCCTTACTTTCAAGTGTTCGCCAACATTTGTAGGATCAACGTGGGATTTGTTCCACTTTTTCACGTGGTAACCGGGTCGCTTAAAATTTTCCCTTCTCTTCAAGTAGTCGTCTCTTCTTCTTTCCTCGCTCATATCTCGAAGACTTTCCCTGGCCGAAGCTTTCTCCTTTCCACAATCAAGCCTTGCTCACCGCGGGAACCGAGGCTCGTAACATATCCTCGCCTCCTCCGGTTTCCACACATTCTATGCCTCCCACCGTCCGAACTTCACCTGAGACGGTGCTGGAAACTATGGCCCGCAGCCACTGCCAAGTGGCCTTCCAATCAACCCGTTGTACGAGGGATCATCTATGTCAACCACCGTGAACGGGTCTTGATCGTCGTGGTTCGGTCGCCTTTCCCGACCATGAAGTCGAGTGTGACGATGCCTACCGATAAATAACTCAGCCTGTGAACCCTCACAATGGCTTGCAATGACGGGTCAGATGTGGTCAGCCGGGCAACCGGCTCATTAAAGGTGTTGAGATACAAAATGTCAGCGGAGCTTCCCTGTCAACCAACATTCTCTCCACAGCAGTTCCGGCTACGGTGAGGCTAAGGATGACTGGACGTCGCGAGGAATCTTTATTCCTCCCAACTTACCATCGAGAACCATATCGTTCGTTCTTAGTAACCGGCTCCAATCGGTGCTATATGCTCTCTAGAACAATTTTTCCTTGAATCGCTGCTGAGTCACCGCCTTCCACTATTCCTCTAGATATCAGATCACCCGCCTCCCCTCGTGGCTCTCAGGAGGAGTTCGCTTGCCCTGCGCCTTGTCACCTTTTTCGCTCAAGGGCGGACTACAACCGCGCTCGTCATTTCGATTTATCTCTGCCCACGAATTCCTCTAAATATCCCCGCTTGATTAGTTTCTCTATTTTTGCCTTCAAAATCCTCGTGAATCGCTTGCGGTCGGCCGCTTGCCCATGTCTCGCATCCCTTCCAAACCGGAGGCTTTCGTGGGCGACCTCGCCTATCCTTCTTTAGTACTGCCTCCTTTAAGATCGGCACTTCGTCAGCTTCCTTTGAGCTCTTGTAACTCAATATGTCAGTTTAACTCTCTCGTTATGCATCTGGTAGTGGCGTCTTTACCAACAACTCTTTTGAGCTTTCCATATGCGAGACCATTAAAGAATGCCAGCGATGCTGTAATCTTTTCGGTCGATCAGTTGGGATATTTTGGGCGTAGCTCATTATATCGCTTGTGGTAACCGCTCAACCACTACCATACTTCGCCTCGACGTCCATCAAAATCCGCCATCCCGCATGGATTGAGCCCCTCGTTCAAATGGCTATAAGCGTCTGGCTGCCGATTGATGAGTAAACGTGATTTTAATTGTAACTCCATCTACCAATCTAAGTGCTCACAAATAGTCGTTTCTAGAACAACTGCTGTGATACATCGATTATTGGATGTGATGGTCATGTGGGCAATAAACTATTTCAAGTGTTTCAATGGATCTCCATTCCCATCAAAGAGGTTGAATTGGGCAATTTGAACCTGCCTCTGAAGGTAACGCCGCCCAACCTATCGAAATGGCATCTTTGTTATTGTATAGCTTGGCTGAGACCAAGCAGGGCGAACGAAGCCATCATCCTCTTCAAATCATTCAATTGTTGTTGCGTGGCGATTACATCTGTCCGCTCGAGGTGTGCACCCGTGGAAGGTGTTGCATCAATTTTTCGCCTCTCATGATCATTGAAAGACGGACCTCATCCCGCTGGAAGATTGATTTCACTTGTCGCTTCCTTTACGGTAATATTGAGTCTCGCGACGGGATCGGGCTATATTCCGTATCCTCGTTTCGTTGCCACGTTTTTGCTCGGTCAAGGCTGAACGAACCCGACTTCAAAAGCAATGTTACTGACCAGCCTGCCGGGACACCGCGTGAGGTTCGTGTCGTTGTCCGTACATATTTGTTTTATGAGATTTTGAGAGTCCACCGACGGCGCCTAAATGATGCGATCGTGATTGAATCTCGTTGGTTCGGCCGAGTATTCGGGGCCACAAGACCAGAATACCAATTATTCGACTTTCTCGAGCATCAAAGGCCATGGGTCGGTATTGTCTATCAGTAAATCCCATACAACCCGCCTCGCCACAAAGATCATGGTAGAGCTGCAGCGGTCCGTCCCCGATTCTTGAAGTTGTACGGGTCATTGCGGACCACAAACACTGATTTACTCAAGTTAGTACGAGGAATAAGCATGAGGGTAATAAATATAATGGAGACAAAATTCATTACACCTTTAATTAAGCCGAACGCTCTTATTTATAAATGATTTTGAAAGACCTTCCTACCTCAACCGTTGGGGGAGTGACAAGTGTGCTCCTAGGACAAATCTGAAAAAATGCCTTTTGGCTTCACCTAGGACCCTGGGCCTCTAACGCCCGTTTATTGGGCTTCCCCAATAAAGTAACGTCGGTTACATCATAGACCATCTTAGTCTTATCAATATTGATAAGGTGGGGTGGGGGTAAGGTTGAAGATGATGTATTTTTATTAATTTAATAAATTAAAACTAATTATTAAAAAATGATCCAATTAAGTATTTTCTATTTTAAAAATGACTCATAAAGTGTATTATATATAATTTTCATATTTTGCTCTTAGGTTTAACTATTAAATTAGAGTTCATCGTGTCAAAAATATTTTCTTCAAAAGTTCATGTACCAAAAATCACCTCCAAGTAGCTATTTGAAGAGTTTAATTTAGGTGCTTATATCATATTAGTAAGTAAGTTTCTTACACAAGGGTAAAATCGTAAAATCACTGAAATCTGGAAAATTAAATAAATAAAAAATAAAAAATCTCCCATTTTCTGAAACCAACTCTCCCTCCTCCTACTCCCTGGCCCCACACACACCATTTCCCCAACCCCAACATTGTCTCGTAACTCCAAGATTTGAAAATGAAGAGATTTAAAAAACCGGTGAAACACTCGTTAATTAATAAATTAAAATGCGAGATTATTAAATTTTATTTACGTGAATTTGGAAACCCAATTTTAATATTTTACATTAAAAGTCAAGCTACTGTCGGTATAAATTAAAAATGTATGATCGACGAATAAAACGTTTCCTGTTTTATACCTATCAGCTATCAGTCTAACTCAATTTCTTAACTATTCAATGTTCCCCAAACAACCTAAACTCCATTCCCCTTTTCTTTCTCACCGTGGGATCGCCGGTGAATCTCTCTCAAAAAAAATTTGATTCTTCTTCCTCCATTTTCTCCTTCATCTCCTCAAGCTTGAGCTCACTCCTTGGGGAGAGCTTCCTCATCGCCCCTCGCTGCTTTTGCTGGTAAGAAAGGTCCGATCTGTTGAGTATTTCTCGGGAGATTCTTGTTGACTTTTAATTTTTTGTATTTGAATTTTATTGCTCCAATTGATTCTTTGACAAAAGTAGTTATTGAGTTGAAATATCGTGGTTTGAGGTAAGAATGGATGTTTTGTGACAATGAATTTCTTTTAATTTCGTAATGACTTTCTAAAATGTGGTTAATAGTATAAATATGTTATCAAATATTATTTTGATTATTTTGAAAGTTCTAGATTATGAGTTATGTTGTCGAAGAAAACATGGAAATTAGTTTAGTGGATTTCGGTAGTGTCGGACTTAGATTAGAGTTTGATTTGAATGGCTTAACTAACTTAAAGGGTCAAATTGCTGATCAAACTCGATTGCAACGCAGTGTTAGGTTAGATAAGTGTATCATGATTGCTGGATTAGTCCCAGTAGGGAAATTGCTATCAGAGTTATATCAACATAATTAGCAATCGATACGTAGTTGTCAAATCAGAATTAAAGTCTTAATTTAAAAGTTAACTAATTAGATAAGTATTGAAACTATTACTAAGTAAAGAATTATATTTTCTGGACGTTTTCTATCTCGTACTGGACGCTGGAACAGATCGATTGATCATTACTTAGCTATGGATTATCACTGCTTGTTACCTTATTTATGTTTGAGTACGGTATACGGTGGAATTGGTCAGCGACAATGTATTTGTGTTATGAACTTATTCCAAGAGGCATAGCGCGAAACCGAAATTCTCACTCAGTGGTGGTTGTATTAGACGACATGATATAGTCATTTGAGTGTATCGATGTTCGAGCATATTTACGCCAGCTAACAGCGTCTTTGAGTATGTTTATGTTGAGTGTATTCAATGCCTGAGTATGTTTGTGTTTTGGACGATATGTATATTTACGCTGAGTATAAAGTTCTATACTTAAATCAATAGACGCGGTATCACGGTCATACATCGAGATTATTGTGCGATGTCAGTACGCTTTCGAGATGGCATGCGCTGACCAAGTAACTACTAATCGGTAATATTCGGATGACGCCGTGTTCAAGGGCGAAAAGTGGATATTATGCCTTGCTGGTGTTCGGCGGCGAAATGGGATGAAATGTTATATGTGATGCCGATGTGTTTTCTTTTTTTAAAGTTAGTTCTCATGTAGCCAGAACGCCGTGTTTAAATTATGCCGCTTTTTAATAATGACATGTGTTAGCAGGACATCTTTGAAAATGACATGCGAGCTTTTAAATTTGAAATAATTCTCTCAGAATGCGTGGTTGCTGGGGATGGTTACTTGTTTGATGCCTTGAGAATTTATTATTCCTGTATTGTATATGTATGTATATATATATATATATATATATATGGTATATATATGTATATATATCTACTTGCCCCACGTCTATTAATTTATCAGATACGTCATTCTGACGCGTAAGCCATCATCCGCGCGACTGCTTCACTCGTGTTCGCCGCAGCCTTACTTTTTCCCACCTTCGCATTGATAAAGCCTCGCGAGTCGCCAGTTCGCTGTGGGTGTCCGTTGATTTACGAAGTAGGGACAAGTGTTAGGGATCCTGCTACTACCTTTTTCTTATTTTGATGTACCGCTTTTTTTTCATATTGCTTTTGGAAAAGAATTGTAAACTATTTTGTGGAATATTTTGTGACTTGGTATGTGATGAAATTTTTATACTTTGATTTTGAGTTAGGCGATGCCTCACGGTTAAATCTCTCGTATTATAACTTTTGAGTTTTGAAATCATTTACTTTATCAAACTATCAGGTTACTTGTTATTAAACAGTGATTTTCGTGGTCAACCATCGCAGGTATGCATCTAATATACAAGCCGAGGATTTACCCAAACCTCGAGGAAAGCATTTAATTGAGGCAGTCGTTACGTAGATAAAATAAATATCCGAAGACTGTGAAATATATATATGGAACAAAGCTATATATAAACGGTATTTCGAAAATTCAAAAAAAATCATTGCAAGAATTCAAATTAAAAACCGCAAAAACGAAGAAGAAACCTTGTACATATGGTTTCAATTGGGGCATTTTCGATTTCTTTTATTTTAAATAAAATAATGTTAAACACTATAATAATTCCCTACTTACTTGGATGGTGAAAAAGACGTATATAACCTTGTTTTATCGTAACCGTTAGACGACCGACCACTAAATGAACAACTGATTTAACGAGATACTATGGTTGAGGGCTTCGAGATACAACCCTATGTTTGAAAGGTTAAAAGGTTTAAGCACCTATTTAAAATATTTTTCGTAATCTCGATGCCTTTATAAAATTTATACATATTAAAGTTGCGCAATCGAGTAGGTGGCGAAACATAACTTACGCCACTACCCATAAAATTATAGAACATAAACATAGAATTTATTTTATATAAAAGATTTGCCTAGTTTATGGTAGAGTATATCCTTACGAGATACTATCGTCAGAGGGCTTGACATTATATATTGTGGCGGAATTGACATATACGCCATAAAGCTCGTAACGCTTTTATTTTTATTACTTAGAAAAAGAATTAATTAGTAGATCATGTTTGAAAGTGATAAACATGTGAAGTGGCTGAATGTAGCTGGTTTATTTTAAAATGATTGTAAAGTAGATGGTGTCTGCGTTTCACACTTGAGCAATTCGAAAGTGTCTTACTATCTTGAATGTAGGAATGTAAGGTGGAGATTGATATAATCAATCAGAGTATTCTTTGAGTGATTATAATACCTTATAAACATCAGTACTTATTTTGGCTCTTTTTTTACGTTAAGCTTTTTAAACCAATTAAATACTCATTTTTTCTCTATTTTTTTCCAAATCGTTAAATCATATAACCACTTAATTCAACGATCATAATCTTCGTAAGCACGTGTACTTATTAAATTTTATAAGACCTAATGAATCACTAAATATATATATATATATATATATATATATATATATATATATATCATACAAATTTGTTAAAATGTATGAAAGGGAGGCGAAGTGTTAAGCTTATAGAGTTACATTATTATTTTATTCTGAGTCAACAAATGACAATGAAGTGAATATAATAAAACGAATGTTACTAAGTTATACCTCAACTCCTTCAAATTGACGTAATGTTAATAAGTTGTTCTTCATCATCGATGGTAAATAAGTGAACTATATCATTTCATAAAATGAATAATCGAACAAATAGTTTATTTTATGTGTGCATCATTTGATGCATGATTGTCTGCTACGCCATAAAGCCCTCGCATAACGACCTAACAGATCCTACTATCCAAGCTTCACAAGGTTTCCTATTCCCTTATGAAAGATATTATACATACTTCCTCGGGGCCAAGATTCAATTATACGATTTCAAATGTCAAAATGGCTGCAGATATTATACATACTTTTTTCACAGACCCACCATGATTTTCAGTTACTGTCAATAGCCTTTTACAAGATTCATCGTAGATTTCCAAATAGCTACGTGGTCTCGATGCAAATATCCGCACGAAGACTCGTAGTTCACGCAAAGAATTTTGTATAGTACATGTTCGCTTTTCGAGCCTAGCCCCATTCGCTTTTAAATGGCAATTTCAGAATTTTAATCGTATTTATATTATACGTAATTTTAGAACTTCTATCGTTATAAAAAATTAATAATCGCAACAACTGTTGCACTAACAAACGGTGGCTGATACTTAAAAATTAAATGCACACAAACTAAGAACAAAACATGCAAACTGTCTCCAAATGAAATGAACTGGCAAAATATTTTCTTAATTCAACATGGCAAACTATTCCAAATAACATGCAACATAATTCATAATTCAACATTACAACCTACTCCAAATAAACTACACAACCTACAAAATCTGTGTCATTCTCGTCGTCCTCTCTTTCAGCATTAATAACATGCTGCTTTCTAAATCGTTCTAGTCCTGAATTATCAACATCATATAAATCTAGAACAATAAGAATATTTGCATTATCTAGCTCCTATGTTGGTTCAATGGGTATTGGCACAGGTCGTTCTTCCTCCTGAAAGAAGTCATCATTGTTTTCATCATCGTCTTGAATACTGGTCCAATAAATCCGGGTTCTTGCAAGTGTTTTCGTCATTACCACCCATTCCAGATTTTTTTGTCATCTGACACAACGTTGAGGTAGAACACTTGTTGCGCTTGTGAGGCTAGGATAAAAAGATCCTCTTGTGAATCGTTTTTCTTGAATTTTTTCTGCACGATCTCGCACTTAAGGTGCACCTGCATCGACCTCTTGAATGACACTTAAATAATACAATGGTTTCATTATTTTAGAGTGAGGCAAAATGATTTGAGCTGAATATTTTTATTGTAGGCTGAATGTACGGACCTATTTTATAAAGCTCCATTAGTTTGTACGACTATTGTCAACACATCGTTGTAACAGTTCTTCTATTATCTTGTTTTACATGGTAGAAGTTAAATATTGGGAGAGTTTTGTGACATGAAAACGAGAGGTTTCTTGAAGTCAGGGGGAGTCTGCACTTATTCACCTAGATAGAGTAAAATAGGGTATATAAGAATGAGGTGTATTCTTATAAGTCCTTATTTGTAAATCTCAAGATCTAGTACAATCCTTCATTGGGCTCTTAGCCCCCAGACTAGGTGCATGTTACACTGAACTGGGTTACTATATTGTTGTGTTATTTACTTTGTGCTCTTTTATTTATTAGTCTACGTGTTCGAGTTATTCCAAGCATTGTTAACAGTTGGATTAACAACTAGTAATTCACTGTGAACGATTACACTCTTTCAGGGTCTAACTTGGACACCATATCAAATAGTTCCTCTCCAACTCGCCTCTCCTTCTGCATCTTTGAAGGCCAAGTTCTACCCTTCTTGAACGTTCTAGGTTTGTTCTTATATACATGATTATCAGGTAGGAATGGATGATGAGATTCAAACCAATTATGTTTTTTCCCCTCCTTTAACCAGAAAGAGCCTATTTTCTCCATACAGTGTGGAGAAAATAGTCAATTACTCCAATTTGACAACATACCATATGAGGGAAAATCACTAATCGTCCACATGAATGCCGCTCGAAGTTGGAAATTTTGTTGTTCGTACGAATCTGAAACATTAACACAAACAGACCACAAATCATTCAACTCATCCACCAACGATCTTAGGAACACGTCTATAACACGCCCAGGACTCTTCGGGGAAGGTATAATAAGAGACATGAACACAAACGGTTCTTTCATACAAAGACATGGGGGGAAATTGTAGACACATATTATCTCTTTCCAAGAAGAATTACTACGCCCGAATTGACCAAAATGACTAAATCTATCGGTACACAGACCGACTCTTACAATACGTTCTGTAGCTGCAAAATCATGAAAAGTGTAGTCGAAATCCTTCTAAGCTTCACAATCCCTTTGATGCTTCCAACTGGGGCGTGTTTTGGTCCTCCGGTGCCATGTCATATCTTTAGCAGTTTTGTGAGACATATATAGACGTCTCAACCGATCTTTCAAAGATAACTAAAATAACACCTTACGTGGAACAGGCTTGAGTTGTCAAGAATATGTCGGCTTGTAGCTCTAAGCAATGAATGCAAGAGTCCAAGTCTTCATTTTCATTATAAACATAACATCGTTCACGCAAGTGTGAATCTTATGCTTGCGCAGATAAACTGGTGCTAGCATTTTCTTCCATTCATAAAAATCATCGGGAATAGTAGCCCCTCTATTAAGGGTAAAACCTTTCATGATTTTCAAATTCTCTTGAAATGACGTTGTGAAATCCCCGATTCTGAATTTAGATTGACCAACTTTAATGCCAATTTGAACTCAGTGTAAGTAGTGCATCTATCGTACAAAGGCATGTTGGCCTCGTCCAAAATATGGTAATATTCTTCAGGTGTAATATTTGGACCTTCAGCAATATCATTGTCATCATAGTTATCATGGTAAATCTCAAATACATCCTCAACAATATTCACAAATTCATTAGTATTTGTTGTGTCGGTTGCATCACTCGAACCCACATCCATATCATAATTGTTTTCATATACAAAATCCTCACCATGTTGGACCTATTGTTCATATCCGGCAACAAATCTATTTTGACATATATGCATCTCAACTTCTTTCCAATCCAAAATATTTTTTCTAAACACTACATGGACCTCTAATCCATCAGCTCCAATCGCTCGAGAATGTTTTCGCGCACGAATAAGAAAATGGTTAACACCTTTAAAGTGTTTTTCATTATATGACCCATCATAGTTACGCTGGACATACATCCAACGACGAGATCCATCATACCTATATTTTATTTAACCAATATATAATAATAAATGCATTAATCACAAACAAATTTATTTATAGTAATAACATATACATTTTACAAGTAAAACGCAACAAAATAATTCTATAATATAAAGTAAATTTAAATGGGCACCTTTAATAACTCTTGAAATAAATTGTGCAATGATGGAAGTTTTGTTAATAGCTTCAAATCTTTATTTTATTTGAATCAATTCTAATTTCAATTATGGTTTTATGGTTTTAAGTTTGTAAAACGCATATTAAAGGTCTGAATTAGATCAATAAATATTTTTTATAATAAACGAATTATTTCATGCCATAAAATAATAGCATTGTAAATTTCAAACGTCACAGGTTCGGCGTTGACATAAAATAATTCCTATATTCACAATGCAATAAAAACAATGATTTTAAATTAAACGCCATAGGTTCACAACATATCAATAAATAAATTATTTTAATAATAAATGAATTATTTCATGTCATAAAATAGTCATAGTAAATTTCAAAACGTCATAGGTTGTTCAAGCGGTGATATCAAATAATTCTAATATTTAATAATGAATTATATCAGCGAATATATAAACCAATGATTTTAAATTAAAGGTCAGCGCTTTATAAAGATATCATTGGGCACTATTTTGTATTAATAAATGAATTCATTTCATGCCATAAAATAGTTATGGGCTTGGTGTATTATTATAGTTTTTGAAACGTCACAGTTGCGCCACAATAATACCACACAGTTGTTCTAAAAATATCTTCATCAAAAAGCGTAACTTTGGGAAGTATACCGATATCGTGATGCAAGTGCACGTGAACTCAACAAAACGTCACTAAAAAGCGACATATGTTTCTATTTTTTATATTTTACATATTGCAAAATCACATTCAAATATAAATAAAACAATGAGACATAAATATAAGTTAGACATTAATGCATGTATAACAACTAAACATCATAGATGCATTTTTAAGTGGATCAGTGGAAATATACAATCGCTGGAACATGTAAAACATAGCTATACTTTAGACCAACCACAGTAGAAAATAAAAATGAATTCCAAATGAATTCTCGTGAGTCTAACCAAATATAAAATTGAATTAAATTTGTAATTCCATTGAATTTTATAGTTTTACCAAACATCGAAATTGAATTGAATTCCATGGAATTGTATGGAATTGGAATTCCATTGCAATTTTTGAAAACAAACGCAACCTCAATTATTTCACCAGCTTGTGCCTTGTCAACCACTTGGGACTTCTTGTTTACATACCAAACGAACATATTCCCTCCTCCCGATGATGATATTCGGAGAGGAAGCGCAAATTTCACTCCCTATCAAAGGTAACGTCCCAACACCTATAAAGCCGCAAATGATTTATCACCCTACAATGGTGCCTTCAAGACTCGATCAAAGGTAACGTGTCCCAACACCCATAAAAAGGTAAACATTGGAACAAATCAACTAAGTTCACTTTGATACCCAAATTTCATTTATAGAAACTAAACTCTTCCATCACTTCTTACTAACTTGGTAGTCGGGGTAAGCCTGCCGAGCAAATCGGTCTTTGTTTTAAGTGTGTTTTTCCATTTGGACCAAGGCGACGAAGCACAACTGAGATTTCATATCCGGTCCACTATCGAAACCGGACTAATTGTCAACACATCTTTTGGGATAAAACCCAATCAAAACAAAAATAAAAACCCAAATCGTGATCTAAGTAGGGCGGGGCTCAACGCTAAAACATAAGCCAAACAAGAAACAACAAGAATAAGTAAATAAAAATCCTTAAAATAAAAACAAAAAATACAAAACATAATAACACCCATTAATGCTGGTGGATCTTCAAGACTTCAACCTGCAAACAAAACATCTTTAACCAGCATACCTGAAGTCAACCGCGAAGATACTGAACACCCCTACTCTTGAGATTACATAACGCTCAAGCTTTCCCCATCCACCTCATCCGGATTTCAGTGATCGCTGTTTCCGCAAGCGCAGCCTTACCACCCAATCACCGCCCCTCGGGTTTTGTCTACGCCAAACATGGATCAGCCTCCGACCCGCTAACCTCGCAAAAAGAAATAACCTCGACTAATTACATATGATGGCTAAGCCAATGTGCTTACTTTGCACTCCGCTGAAAGTTATAAGGAATCGGGCTTCAATTGAGATCCGTGAAACTTCCTACGTAACACCACTACAAAAATATGATAAGCAATCTAGAAGCTCTCAAGATTCAAAATAGAGGTAGCAGTAAACAAATCCACAACTATAACAATACAATTCTTGAACGTCCCGAATGATAACAATACCTCCAACGCCTAAGCATCCTTAAAAGCACCATCAATATTCAGTTTAAAGTGACCCCTCGGAGGTTTGATCCACATCAACTTCATCGGCTTCCTCGGGCGCGGTTTGAGAGGATGCACATTGAACAAGGCAGCCACCTCGAGGTCCCCCTTCCAATGTTTATAATGCAACATGCCCGAATGGACAATAATAGAAAGGCAATGATTAATGCGCTTAACAATCCCATGAAAGCAATATCGCTGCTCACCATGTTTAGCCTTATTACGAGCCACCCATAACGACCAAAGAATTAACACAGGAATGAGCCGATGGATATGACCCTTCTCAGACACAGTAAGGCTCCAAGCCTTGAAAACAAGATGGAGCTGAGTGAAAATCTGCTTCCGTAATCCAAACATCCCAGCATAATGATCCCAGACCTGAATAGCACCGATCGCGAGACACGGGTTGAAGCTGATACTCCGACAACACTGACATTTGGAGGCGAAATGGATACCCTTTTTATGGAGAAGAGTATCAATAGGAAGCCAATTCTTCAAGATTGTCCAGACCAAGAAAGACATTTTCTTGAAACTCAGTAGAACCCCGGATCTCATCAAAAACATTCTTGAAACTGAAATTGCCATCAATATCATAAACAATCTAGAATGAGGATCTCGGCCCTCCGATTCGAGAAAGGCCAACCACCTACGCAAATTCCAAGCCCCATCGCAAGACAGTAAATCTTAACGCAATCCTCGCCTCGAACTCACGAGTTGATAGGACCCTTCTAATTTTAAGCCAAGACTAACCCATAAATTACAAGCCCCCGCTGCCAAGCCGCCAATGTTGCTCCTCTTTCCTAATAGCCACCAACCGCTTTCAAATAAGAGTGAGCGGGTGATCCTGCATGAAACGGGTGAGCATTTCTAGTGAGATCTGTATCTAATTCGCCTCGAGTCGCATTTCGGTGGTGGAGTCGCCATCAACTCCGTAGATATTCGAGTCATCTACGACGGTTGACAATTTAAAATCACTTGTTTAATAGCCAATAAAACCTCGATGCTTGATAAAAGCAAAATAGTTCGAAAACTAATAAACATTTCCATGCACTTAACCATCGTGGCATCATCTAAATTAAGCCCAAAATACAACCTCATAAAAGTTCCAAAAACCAAGATAATTCATGAAATAGTTAATACATTTTCAACACCTCAAAACTAAATACGAAATTGGTGCAGTACATAAGAAAAATGAATGAGAACAAATGACGCATCGCCATGATCCTAGCCACCCGCCTCTCACCTATATAAAATCACCGGATACTCGCGAACTCAACCGTCAGTGGCACCACAATCAAGGGAGCGGTAAGTCTGCCACCATGGAAATTTAATCACACGGACGGTAACTTACCCACATCCGAACGAAGTATACACAGTGATAAATTTATATATATAGATACGTGGCGATAAAATGGATGAATACATTTATACATATACGATACTTTAAATATACTCAACTACCCAAGGTATCATTACAAAAATAACCATCATCAACAAATGCACACATTATAGCAAATTAACTTACGCTAACTCACGTATCATACTCATGTCACATAATCAAGAGTAAATAGCAAATTCCACACACCACGCTCATACTACAAACTACAATAAAATAACTCCGGCCAAAACGAAAACCGCAATAACATCATATATACTCTATTCATCCTTTTCCCGTGCTCACCCTTCAAACACCCAACAACATATCCTTTCCTCCCGGCAGCTCACCCTTCGAACACCCAACATCGCTATCCTTTCCCCGGCAAAGCCCACCCTTCGAACACCCTACATCATCTCAAATATCCTCAAAATCAAACAATTCACAAATCACACATATAATGCCAAACTTTTCATACAAACATCACACAATAATCTCTAACGTAGCATTCATAATATACACGATACAATAAATTTCGTATAGAACCCATAATCAACAAAATATACTACGCACACGTCCATAACACTCAATATACTTGAACCGAGTACACCCAAACATATACACATACTCAAAGGATTCACACTCAAACATACATGTACTCAAAACATGTTATTCACCAAAAAATAAATATACTATAATGCATCTAATACGGATACATCTCTACCTTGGCTACATTTCACTACGCCTCAAGCAAATAATCGATCCTCATGTTGTTCCATGTCCCGAGTTTGAATAGAAACATCCAAAATATAATTACCACTGTGAATAATTTCGAACCCCTTATCCTAATTTACTCCCCGATTTTTTCAACCCATTTTAGTTACAGCAAAATTGACAACTCACGATGATTGCTAATTATGTTACAATAACAAATTACGATAAATCTCACTACTCCGGACTAAATCCTAAAATCAAATTCTATATCTTATTCAAATTTCTAACATTTCCAAATCAACTCAATCAACCCAATTTAAACTTTTTCCCACTAATCAAACCTGCTTAACAAATTTCAAATTGACAACTCACGTATAGATTAAGTTAATTATGTTACAATAACAAATTTTATGACAAATTCACTACCCGGACTAACTTCTAAAATTCAAATTTATATCTTATTCAAATTTCTAACATTTCCAAATCAACTCAATCAACCCACTCCTTAAACTTTTCCCACTAATCAAACCTGCTTTCTAACAAATTTCAAATCCCGTAGAGTCTCGCTTACTACTCAAAATCTTAATCAAACTCATTTCAACATATTTTCTTCCAACAACCTAATATCACTCATAATTTCACCTCAAAACAATCACAAAGCGTCCAATAACATATTTTATACTATCCACCACATTTTAGATAAAGTCAATCTCACAAAATCATTCAAAGTCAACTCAACCATAACCACATCTTTCTACCCCAAATAGCAACCATTATCAACTCTTAGATTATAATCTAAGCCTAAACAATAATTATATTCAATAATATCTCCTAAAAACCAAAGTCAACCCAAAATACCTAAAAGTCAACGGTCTAAAAATCAAATTCCACATTTAACACGATATCTCAACTCAAGAATAACTAATTTAGGAACCCAAGAATCAATTGAGCAATAAAATTCAAAATACAAAAGTCAACAAAAGTCAATCTCAGAGATCTCACAAAATACTAAAAAAGATCGCACCTTTACTCAAAACGACGAGAATGACGAGAGAAACTCACCCAAAATTTGAGGTCCAAAGCTCGGTAAACGGAGAAAGAACTCAAGAAACAAAATCAAGAAAAAAAAGCATCACGCCGCGTAAACGAGGGAGTTCGCCCTTTCCTTGTTCTTGTTGTCGGGTTGGCCAAATGTTTGCTACACGGGCTTAAATGGGTCAAGCTCATTTGGCCTAAAGTAAACCCGATCGCTTAATTCAATCGATACCTCTCGCTTTTAACTTATTTCGACAATCAACTTCCAACCATTAACATACATTTATATACTCAAATTATATTACCGCTCAAATAATGTCATTCCACTCGATTAAAACTTTAAAATTCTCAAAACCGAAATATACTATCAACCGACTCCATCTGGCCAGATTCGACTCATTAAACTTCAATTTTTTATTTCTCCTCGAAATACTCCACCGAGCAACTAAGATACTATTTCAATAATATTTAGTAATGAACGGGTTGTCATGACAAATCAAATTTAATAATCCCACATTTTAATTTATTAATTAAGTGAGTCAGCATCGGGTTTTTACATTCTACCCACCTTAACAAAATCAAGGCCCTCGAAATTTACTTTGGCTACTTAGGTTGCCTTATAACCGCCACTTATTTTTCAACTCCTATTTATTATCTAATATCACAACAACTTATTGACTTATAACTCACGATACTCAAATTGATATCTCTCCTCATTTCCACTCTACCATTATCAAGTTACTGTCTAGCATCTCCTTATAGTAATCATCTTCATAACTCACGTAGTATCTCATAAGCACATTAATATCACCTCATGTGTTTTCACACACAAAATTTTACTACTCATTGATAACATTCTACGTCTGTTTCATCATTGATTATCTTCATCGCCCGCTCCGCCACTTACCACGTGATCAAACGCTACTCAAAGTTCTTCCACATAAATTAACTTATATTACATAAACAACATTATCCTCGCCAAGAATAATCAAATTATATCATAAAGGAAATCAAAGCCACTCCCTTGAAGTAACAAGTATTTCAGCCAATCAACCAATGAATCATTACAACAACATTCTACTCAGACCTCTATTTAATTGCGTTATTCAATCCTTATAAGATTACACCTCGATAATCATTTACACCTCGATAATCATTTACACCATATTTATAATGTTACGCCATATCAGGCCAATCAATACCGTTTGTTATTGTTTACTCCATGACTATATGAACTCATCAACTCACAATTTACTCCCCGACTAACCGTTATACTTTAATCAACAACACATAATCATAACATCACAAAGTAATAGAACACCCAATCCATTTCATGGGAACAAATCACATAATCTCAACGTAGAACATCCACAAATATCAATATATCAACCTCATATATCTCCTGTCTTGTTTATCACATAACATTCCCAAAAGTCATCTAACAGTTATCTACCTTATTAGTTCATTTCTTATATAACCTCATAATATCGTCTAACAATTTATTAACACCACAATAGTCCTCACTTTATCCTAGCACTTGGGTCCTTCTATCATAATTATCTACTATTCATCCACCAATTATTTCAAGTGCACAAAGTTCAACTATGATCATTAATCTTATACCACTATCACAAACCTTCTTGATTATTAGATCCATACATACATCAACCCTTTAACAACTCCAAGTCCAACATAAAAAAAAATTATTCCCAACATCCTTTGGCATATCTCTCCCCTCTAATAAATTTTCAACATATCCGATTTCAATTCTTACCTCACCTCATCTCACTAATTATCTCATACTTCACGTTAGTTCATAAGGACAACTCTGATTCAAAAACAATCTTTTCCAACGACTCGCAGACATAGCTAAACAAAACCTTCTAGGTGGCATCCTCAATACCAACTGGCCAACGAAAAGAAAAGTGACTTTATACTTCGAGAAAAGACTCAACCCAAAACAACTCAAATAAAACAACTTAGTTATGCACATAACCACGGCATAACCAACTAACTGAAACCCAGCCTCGATACCCATAATTGGGACGACCCGCCTCGAGTCGCACGCCTCGAGGGTGGAGTCGCCATCAACCTCAGATATCCGAGTCATCCTACGATGGCTGACAATAAAAATCACTTGTTTAATAGCCAATAAAACCCCGATACTTGCTGCAAAATAGTTCGTAAACTGAAAACATTTCCATACAAAATTTAACCATCGTGGCATCATCTAACCAAACCCAAAATACAACTTCGTAAAAGTTCCAAACCAGGATACTCCATGAAACAGTTAATACATTTTCAACACCGTAACTAGAAATACGAATTGAAAGTACATAAGAAAAATGAACGGTAACAAAACGACGACGTTTTATATCCCCAGCCACCCGCCTCTCACCTAAATAAAATCACCGGATACTGCTAACTCAACCGCTTCAGGCACCTCGCTAACTGGCGCGGGAGCGGTAAGCCTTGATACCTGAAATGAAACGAATCACTGATGGTAACTTACCCACATCCTAATGAATTATACAATAAGGGATAAATATTTATATATATAGATACGCGATGCATAAAATCGATGAATACATTTATACATATAATTTATACCGGAAATATACCAACTACCCAAGGCATCATTACAGAAATAACCATCATCAACAAATGCACACATTATAGCAAATTCAACTTACGCTAACTCACAGATCATACTCCATGTCACATAATCAAGAGAGTAAACAGCAAAATTCCACACACCACGTTCATACTACAACCACAATAAAATAACTCACAAAAATGAAACCGCAATAACATCATATATAACAATTCATCCTTTTCCCCGGCAGCCACCCTTCAACACCCAACATCGCCATATATCCTTTCCCTAAGCAGTTTCACCCTTCAACACCCTACATCATCTCAAATATCCTCAAATCAAACAATTCACAAATCACATATAATGCCAAATCCATACAAACATCACACAATAATCTCAACGTAGCATCTATAATATACACGATACAATAAATTTTCATATAGAACCCATACTCAACAATAAAAATATACTCACGCACACGCCCATAACACCACATACTCGAACCCGAAAGTACACCCAAACATATACATACCAAAGGATCTACACCTCAAACATATATGTACTCAAACATAAATACCACTCAAAATAAATATACTATAATGCATCTAACACGATACATCCCCTTACTATCGCTAGTACTACTCACGCCCAAGCAATTAATCGATCCAGTTGTTCCACGTCCCGAGTCCGAATAGAACATCCGAAAATATAATTACCACTGCACAATTTCAACCCCTTATCCTACTTAATTCTCGATTTCAACCCATTTTAGTTACAAATCGATAACTACGTATAGATTGCTAATTATGTTACAATAACAAATTTCGACACAAATCTCACTACCCGGACTAAATCCTAAAATCAAATTTCTTATATCTTATTAAAATTTCTAACATTTTCAAATCAACTCAATCAACCCAATTCTAAACTTTTCCCACTAATCAAACCTGCTTCTAACAAATTTCAAATCCCGTGAACCCGCTTTTACTTCACCAAGCAAAATCTAATAAAACTAATTTCAACATATTTTCTTCCAACAACCTAATACTCATAATTTCACCTCAAAACAATCACAATAAAGGTCCAATAACATATTTATACTATCCACCACATTTTAGATAAAGTCAATCAAAATCACGAAAAGTCAACTCAACCATAACCACACTTTCTACCCCAAATATCAACTATTATCAACTCTTAGATTTATAATCTAAGCCTAAAACAATAATTATATTCAATAATATCTCCCAAAAACCAAAGTCAACCTAAAATACCAAAAAGTCAACGGCCCTAAAAAACGTCCGAAATCACACATTTAACAATTTATATATCAACTCAAGAATAACTAATTTAGGTCTCCAAGAATCAATTGAGCAATAAAAATTCAAAATACAAATAGTCAACAAAAAGTCAAAGTCAAGATCTCACAAAATACTAAAACAGACGTGACCTTTTTTACCTTTGGGAAACGACGAATGACAGGAGAAACTCCTCCGAAAAATTTGATGTCCAAAGCTTGAGAAACGGAGAAGAAATCAAGAAACAAAATCAAGAAAAAAAAGCATCACGCCGCGCAGAAACGAGGGAGTTCGCCATCTTCTTGTTCTTGTCATTGGGTCACAAACAACAATCAACTTCCAACCATTAAACGGGTTGCCTATTTAAGTCGTAGAAACCCGATCGTTTAATTCAATCGATACCTCTCGTTTTAACTTATTTCGACAATCAACTTCCAACCATTAACATACATTTATATACTCAAATTATATTACCGCCCAAATAATGTCATTCCACTCGATTAAAACTTTAAAATTCTCAAAACCGAAATATACTATCAACCGACCGATTCGCTGTATTTCCGACTATTAAACTTCGAAATTTTTATTTCTCCTCGAGATACTCCACCAAGCAACTAGTATACTATTTCAATAATATTAGTACGGAACGGGTTATTACATAAATCAATTTAAAAAATCTCACATTTTAATTTATTAATTAACGAAGCCGCACGGTTTTTACATTGACCATTCTTCTCTTATCATCCGTGAACTTCCTCGTTGTGTCGATTTCCAAAGTGACCTAGGTTCCCACAATAATGATATATTTGTCATCCTTCCTAAGGTTCTCGTCTGTACAGCCTTTCGGGGATTGGCCGAACTTTGGCTTTGCCTGCAAACTTCTTTTCTTCTTGAATTTCTTCTGTTTTGGACCACCAAAATAGAAGGAGTAGAAGTTTTAGTCTTACCTGTGTCTTCGTCTCAGCGATTCTGATCATCTTATGTAGTTCGCTTGTAGACAACTGAACTTGTGCATATTGAAGTTCATGACAACCGAGAGAATTTGTCCGAAGATACTTTGTGATTTGTAACCATAGCCGCTTCTTTCGGTAGACATCAAGCTGTGGTGTTGAGTCGCATCTACCAAGCCAATCATTATAATTATAAGGAGGGCTTACTACCGTCTGCCTCTACTACTGGCCCACGAGCACAAACGGTGTCATATCTCTCGCTTCTAGCTTCCTCGAATAATTCCTAAAGTTGCCGGTATATGACATACGCTGCCACCTTTTCATATTGAATCTCGAACGGCGTTCCATATTGAAAATGTAACGCCCCGGCCCGGCTCACCGGGTCGGTACGTTATTAGATTTGATGGACTGGCCTCACAAACCACCACGATATTTCCAAAGACGCTTATGTCCTCACTCACGCCGCCGGTAAACTTCCTCAGGGTCATCATCCATCCTAGAATTACTCTCAGTCGTAAGCACGCCTTAACAATGGAGTTCTTATAGGATGAGCTTCCTAAAAGAAGATATATCTTTGGGGCGGTACGAGTAGTACCAATCAAATCATATCAAACATATCACACACATACATACACACACACACACATTTTGGGTATGGGTCGGCATTACAATCCTCCCCACTTAAATACTCAACGCCCCTGCTTGAGTCACAACACATCCAGACTGCATTCATCCGTGTGGGAGATTCTAGAGGCGACTCCACGGCCTCAAGAGGCGCCCCGACTTTGCGCTCGCGCATAGCACTTAGTTCTGGCCAGCCTCCGACGAAGCTGGCTTTTCCCGATACCATAATCAGACCCACTCCGCCTCGAGTCGTACGCCCTCGAGGTTGGAGTCGTCATCAACCTGTATATCGGAGTCACCAATCGATGGTTGACACGAAAAACACCTGTTTAAAAACCAGTAGAACCTGACAGTTTGATAAAAATAAAATAGTTCGAAAACTGAAAACATTGACATACAAAATTTAACCATCGTGGCATTTCTAGCCAAACCCAAAACATAAATACACCACAACAACCAAATCACAAAATATACCACAAAATATATTACAGTTCCAACAACTCCAAAACCAAAAGTAAAAACTGTATACATCAAGGTACTGAAAAAAAAAGAGGACTGCCGGTGATTCTACCACCCGCTCTCACCTAAATAAAGCCAACGAACACTCGCGAACTCAATCGCTTCCAAATGGCACTAACTGAGGCGGAAAGGCAAGCTCGACAAAGTTAGTGAAACGATCACCCGGATAGTAACTTACCCACATCCAATGAAGTACACAAGTGGATAAATACATATATATATATATATATAGGTACTTAAAGAATAGGACGTGGGTAAATACAGTTATACAAATATAATACGTAAATGCTAACTATTCAAGACATCCCATCGTAATACTCACGTGAAATAAATGCACACCTTGTAGGAAACCTCGACTTACGCAATGCATGTGCCATATTTCACATCACATAACCAAACAAAATCTCACCCAACACATTAACATCACAATCACAAATAAATGATTTACAAAAGTGAAACCACAACAACATAATATATAACAATTCATCCTTTTCCGGCAGTGCCTACCCTCGAACACCCAACAAAGAACATATGTATATACCACCATCTTTTCCCGTGCTCACCAACAATCAAACAACAACATATCCTTTTCCCGGCAGGCTCACCCTTCGAACACCCCACATCATCTCAACATCCTCAAATCAAACAATTCACAAATCACACATACAATGTCAAACATACAACCATCACACAATAGTCTCAATGTAGCATCCATATCACACACAATACAACAAATTCGTACAAAACCTATACTCAAACATAGATACTCCCAGATAAGTCCATAACACAAATATACTCAAACATGAATACACTCAACATAAACATACCTGTAAAATTACGTTTTAAACATAAATATACTCAAACGGTCACTCTCCCAATAACCACACCATATAACGCAGATCAAATGCGACTACCCAAAAACAAGTCAACATTTCATAGTCTCACAACTATACACACACAGATAAGTTCATAAATACGTATACACCGCCACAACCAATTTACCATATACCCTACACTCAAACATAAATAAGATAAATAAACGAAAGTGATAAATCCCCACCAGTACCACTACGCCCAAGCGCTCAATCGATCCTTACGCTGCTCCTATCATTCCAGTCGTAAGCGTGTAATCGCATACATTATTACAAAAAATAAAATCACAACTGTGAACCATTTCAACCCCTTTATCCTAATTTAAATACTGATTTCTTTTAAAACTCATTTCCTTATAAATTACATAACTTCACGTGAAAAGACATTACTTCGCTTATGTTTCAATAACAATCTCGATTTATAAACTCACTACCCGGACTAAATTTATAATCAAATTTCTATATCTTGGCCTCAATCCCCTAACATTTCCAAATAATTTCAATAATTCCAATTTCAACCCTTTCCCCAATCAATTTAATCCTAACTCTCAACCCCTAATCCCTAAGTTCATTTACTACCCCAAAATCCACTACGATTAATTCCAACCTATTTGTCCCAAACACTTAAAACTCACATTTGTATCCAAAAACAATCACCATAATGATCCATTAACTTATTTTACATAATCTCGCCTACATTTTAGCGAAATCACTCACGATCACCCGAAGTCAATTCACTATAACAAAGATTCTCTACCCCAAATATCGATCATTATCAATCCCTCATTTCAATTTAGGCCAAGACAAAATTATATTCACAATTCATCCAAAAATCCAAAGTCAACCCAAAAGTTCAAAAAGTCAACTACCCTAAAACATCCAAAATTTCACATCAAACACCATATTTCAATCCAAGAATAACTAATCTACAACCCAAGAATCAATTGGAGCAATAAAATTCAAAATATCAAAAAGTCAACAAAGTCAAAGCTTGAGATTTCTTTACAAAAATACTTCAAAATATAGCACTTTTTAACCTTTGAAACGACGTGGGAATGATGAGAGAAACTTCTTCGAAAAATTCTTAGCTCCAAAGCTTGAGAATCGAGGAGAAAATCAGAAAGAAAGATCAAAAACTCAAGGGTGCGTTCTCGGCTCGCCGGCCGGCGGTTAAGAAAAATGGCCGGGCTCGGGGTTTTGGGCTTAAAATAGTCTCTTAAGTGGTTCGCACTGCTACCAAAAGCTCAACCGGTGAAACTGGCCTTTAATTCGCTTCGATACCTCGCTTTAACTTAACCGACAACTAACTTCCGAACATAACATTTAACACAAAAATATATTTATCGGGTCCCAAATTTACGGAAATTAAATTAAATATCTCATATTTTGGGCTTTTATTAATTAACCCAGTCGTTATCGATTTACATTCTACCTACCTAACAAAATTGCCCTCGAAATTTCAACCCAAAAGTCACGAACGGTAAGAATCAAAAACAACTAAGATCACTAACCTCAGACGGTGTTCATGGGTAACGGTTCATATCCTCCTCGGCCCCACGCGGCTTCCTACTCGATTTATCTCCTCCACAAAACTTTTACTAATTTTATTTCCCTCGCTCTCAAAGACTTCTCTTCTCGATCCAAGATTCTCACGGTCCCTCCTCATAGGTCAAATCTATACCCAAGTCATCCGGCTAAAACTCCAAGATGCGCGACCTATCCGCACGCATTTCCTCAAGGAAATACATGGAACACATCATGAATCCTCTCCACCCCTCAGCAGGCTAAACGGTAAGCCACCGCCTCACCTTTGTCAAGATTTCGAACGGCCCAATGTAACGGACCAACTTCCTCTTCTCCCTAACCTCATCACACCTCTTCCATGGAGATATCTTCTAAATACCCACTACCTACCTCGAATGTCAAGTCCACTCAAGGCCGACAAGCATTTCTTTTGTCTATCTCAGGTCAGTCTCCTCAAATGTTGTTGTAAATAATTTTACCCTCTCTATCGAACTCTCCACCAACTCAGACCCATAAATCTTTCTCTCCCCTACCTCATTCCAACATATCGGAGTCCTACACCTCCGGCCATACAAAGCTTCGAACGGTGCCATCCCAATGCTAGCTTGAAAACTGTTATTATAAGCGAACTCCATTTTCGGCAACTCCTCATCCCAACTACCGGAGAAACTCAACACACAAGCTCTCAAAGATGTCCCTCCTCCAGTTCTAATCACGTTTCCTCGGATAACTCCGCCCCGCTTGGAGGACGAAACGCAAGACTCAATTGACCTTCTGCCCCCACCCTCCTCGAATCCTCCCCAAAACCTCTTAAGTGAACTCAAGGCCCCTATCCGAAACAATACTCGGCACCCCATGCGCCTCACCACTGCCTACATACATTCAGCTAACTTCTCCGCCCATCGGTTGCTTTAATAGGTAGAAAATGAGCGGTCTTAGACAGCCTATCCACAATTACCCAAATCCCATCATTTCTTTTCTGAGTTCTCGGAAGCCCAAACACAAAGTCCATGGTGATCTTCTCCCACGTCCACTCAGGTATCGGTAACGGTTGGCAAAAGAACCTCAAGGAAGGTTTATAATTTAATCTTGACCGTTGGCAACAAGTACTTTGCTACAAAATCTACAATTTCTTTCTTCATCCCCTAGCCACCAATAGTTCTCCTCTCCCTTAAATTTCTAGACATTTTTGTACTCCCCTTGACGATATTATATATGAAGCATTGTGAGCTTCATCCAAGATCTCCTTTAGGTCGGGCGGCTGGGCACAACCACCGCCTCCTCCTAAACGCGGTATCACCATCATCGCCTACCAGAAACTCGCATTTACCTCCCAAGCTTTCCCACTCAGCCTCGTGACTTTCTCGCCTTCTCCTTTCAGATCTCTCCTATTTTATCTAGCAACACCGGTCTCACTCTTCAAAAGGCCAAGAACGATCCATCATCTCCAACCTCCAAGTCTACCCCAATCTCGGCTTCAACTCCCTCTCTTTGGCTCCTTCAACTTCCCCGCTTAAGTGCATCCGCCACTACATTTGCTTCCCCGGATGATATTCAATCGCCGATCGTAGTCACTCAAAAAAGGCCAAGAACGATCCATCATCTCCAACCTCCAAGTCTACCCCAATCAGCCTTCAATCTCCCTATTTGGCTCCTTCCAAGTTCCCTTTTCGCTTAAGGCATCCGCCACTACATTTGCTTTCCCCGGACGTATATTCATTCATAGACGAGCTCCGAAGCAAGAGCGTGATCTTTGGTGGTGCGAGTAGTACCAATCAAATCATATCAATCATATCACACATACATACACACACACACACATTCTTTTTGCGGTCGGGTATTACAACCCTCCCCACTTAAATACTCAACGTCCTCATCGAGCCACAACACATCCAGACTGCATTTCATCCGTGCGACATTCTGGGAGCGACTCCTACGGCCTCAAGAGGTGTCCCGCACTTCAAGGCCGCATAGCACTTGGGCCTCCTACAGCCTCCTGACGGCTTGCTCTCGATACTCATCTTCGCTGCCTCAAATTCAACTCCCCTCTAAAGCGCGATATACTTCAAACTCTCGCGGTCCTAGAATATCCGCATTTAACCCCATACAAGTAATTGCCTCCAAATTTTCAAAGCTTAACACACCTAAGGCCAACTCCAAGTCATGGGTGGTAATTCTTTTCATGATTCTTCAATTGCTCTAGATGCATACGCGATCACCTTCCCATTCTCGCATCAATACGCAACCTAACCCCCTCGACGCTAAGTATCGGCCGCATACCACATACTCCCTCGCTCTCGACGTAGTGTCAACACGGGTGTCAGAAGTCAATCTCCTCTTCGCTCATTTGCATCGCACTCTTTCGCCCCAAAACAAACGGTACACCCTTCCTTGTCAACTTAGTCATCGGAGTAAATATCAACGAAAAAGTCTTGTACGAATCTTTCCGTAATACCTTCAAACCCAAGAAACTTCTCACCTCTACCACACTCAAGGCCTCCTCCTGTCTGGTCACCGCTTCCACCTTTGTGGGTCCACACTAACACCTTCGCCTCCCGAGATAAAAATGACCCAAGAATTGTACCTTTCCCCAACCAAAATTCACACTTTGAAAACTTTACGCATAACCGATTTTACCTGCAGAAGATTTCCAATACTTTCTCAAATGATCTTCTCTGTCAGTCTCCTCCAAACCGCCACCCCGACTACTCCCCCGAGATCCACCTCTCCTAAACCGTGTTTAAACGAAGTGGCCGCTTCTACCAACCTACATAAGAAAGGACATAAGACAGCAAATGCCCCCGGCACGACAATCTCGCCCCGGTGCCCATTCCCCGCCCACACCGATAACACCGAATCCTCAGACATCATCCGAATAATTCAAATACCACCACTGTGAAAACTACGCACTCTAGGAGGTAAGCGTAGGCGCAGAGAAAGCCCCCAAAACTGGCTCTAATCAGATGGCGCAGATCGAAATGACTCTCGCCTCGGGCGGTGTTGGCCAAAGTTCTCCGAATCCCTCGTCAGACGCGCCTGTAGCCTCCACATCGCATCTCCTCTCTTTCGCCTATATTCTCGCTATGTCCCTCTACCCAACGCTCGCATTCCTCAAATTCAGTGAAAACCGTGTAAGTGAAAAAGGATAGTCTCTCCCAATCAGATCTCACCGACGGAAACCCGAGCAATACGTAACTGAACGAAGTACAACAT